>DWJQ01001713.1:0-10578 GCA_018248915.1 Hesperia meskei straton | reverse complement strand
ATTTTATAGGGCACAAGGTGTGGCTAGAGTACACAGGCTACACCATGATCCGGCCGGGCGAGCTGGTGCGCCCCGGGGACGGCTGGTGGCTGATAAATTGCAGGCGCAGGAAGATGTGCCGGAGGTATGCTATTGGCTTTAGATCCATTGAAGTTCAGAAGTTCGTAGCCCGGTTTGAGGCACGTGCGAATGGATTCCGGTAGTATTGGGCTTTAGACGTTCGGAGCTTCATGGATTTTATAGGGCAAAAGATGCAGTGGATTCTAAAGTCAGTGGATCGAATAACCTCAGTATTACTTTATTGGAACCACTGATTAGGGATTTATACAAGTAAGAAGGAATTTACAAATTATGATCTTTTATTGCAATTTTATGAGCTTAAGTTTAATTTTCAAGTCAATTTCAAAAATGTGCGAAGTGCAGAGTTCGTCATTTGCAGAATTTAAGAGTGAGTTGAAGTATAATTTGATTTTTCTGTCTTCAGCAACTCACAGTGGACATGGTAAAGGAAGCGATGTTGCAGAATCAGGACGCGAAAGGTTTTATTCTGGTCGGGTTCCCCAAGAATCATCGAATGTCCGCCATGTTCAACCGACAAGTCAAGTGGCCGGAGAAAATAGTGTCTCTCGAAGTGGACAATGAGGTAATACACCTCATATTACTCTTACTTCTTAGTCTTTTATGGGCCCAAAGGGCAGTGGGAATCTAGTTGAACTATTGGGTAGTGGGAACTATTGGAAGACTTACATATTTAAATCAATATCACTATTTAAATCAATATCACTGTAACCGTACCTAATGATTAGTTGCGCACGATTTAGATGACCCTTAAGCCTACTTATTAATGAGTCACCTATGAACTCAAGTCTTCTTTAATTGTAATTATTGTAAAAATACTTAGCCGATGATCGATTGAATTAAATGATTCAATTCAACTAATATTCTAACATCATCTACTAAATGGACTAACCATCCCAGTCCCTAAATTGAGTCTTGTTCTAAGAACGGACACAATTGACATGGACGGTAGCGGAAGGGTGCTACTGCCTGCTCGTTTGCTACCTTAATTCCTTTAAAAAGGATGAGTACTTAGGTACTGTAGGACAGGAAGATACTTCTTTGCTCATGACAATCTTCATGGCTGATGATAAACTTGTTCCGTCAGCTGGCAGCGGCCAGGCTGCAGAGCAAGCTGTCGGAGCTGGGGTGGCCGGCGGCGGAGATCAGCGCGGCGCGGGACCTGGTGCGCGAGGCCGCCCACAAGGTCAAGAACGTGCACAAGCGGTTCGGCAGGAACGTCATCACAGTGAGTTCCTCTTACTTTGAACTTCCCATGGAACCCTTTCTCATTGCAATGTGAGGAACGATTTATCAATGAAACTCCAAGAACCTTAGGTAGCCTACATCATTATTTGTTGTAGTACGTAATGTTGGTGTTGCAGTTCATACTATTTAGGGAGTTGAACTTATAGGCACAGGCATTCCTCCCGTATGTGTCCGCATGATGATCTATAATATGTAGATTAAAGTGTTCATCAGTTAACTAATTAAAGGTCCCTAGATAAATTCAAATGAAGAAAATGTTTAACACCTAAGTCCATAAAGGTCAACCTTCCAGGTGACGTTCTTATAAATTGAACGTTCTTGCAGCTGGACAGCAGCGGCAACCCCAACGCTCTAGCGTCCAAGATCAAGGAAATCCTCTCTGACACCATGGAGAAGAGCAGAAACGCCGACAGGGAGCCACAGCCTCCGAACGCAGCATCAGCCCCCGAAGTCCACCTCTCTAGTCTCACTCCCAAATGTGCCACTGAAGATGAACCTCCCGAAAGTCCTGTTCCCCTAAATGCTGAGATTGAGCAAGAAAGTTAGATGTCTCTAGTGTAACTACCGATGATTGGTTTAAATTTTGCTACAATAAAGTATGTTACTCGTATTTATAGCGTGTATTTACTTGTACTTATTTGTACTTTGTATTTATTTGTACTTTGTACCAACACCAACCTAGGAAATTAAGTATTAAAAAATACTGAATTAATAGGTATTTATGATAACATTACTAATTTATAAATTAAAAGAGCCCCTTTCCAAAAACGAACAAAGAAACGTAAATATGTATGCAGCCAGATGGAATATGCTTATCGAGGGTTTTATCTTTCTTGTGAAAGTAAATTTAAAAACAGTTGAAAATGCCATCACAATAGTTTGTATTTGCGTTTATTCCCACTTGTCCTGTTGAGTAGTCCTGTTAACAGGACTAGTATGTAGAAATAGGTACCTACCTAGAACTAGGTACTCGAATAAAAAACTAGCACTGCTGGGGATACTCGAGATGAGAGAGAGAGAGAGAATGTTGTAAGGATTCTACATAGAGATTCTATATAACGATGACACGTTATTTAATTCTATTCTTTTATTTAGGGAGGTAGGTACTCATATTTCGGCAGCAATATAGTGAAAAGCTATGTCTGTGGTGAAAAGTACAAATGAAGTAGATTATAAATGAAGAATCTATATAAATAAGTTTGAATAATACATTTTCGCAGTTTTTTTGTGAAAACAGTTTTTATATAAAATTGCAAGTCATTAACAAAAATTCTTCGTAAACTGTACTGTAAAATTTTATTTTAAAAAATAAGTAAAAATTAACATCCTATTCATTAAAATAATTATTATAATTGTAGACAAACTGGCCACATGCAATTTTCTTTTTTTCAAATTTCAACAAGAGACGTACGTCGTTGTCATTTGAATGCACATCGTATTTAGAAAACAAGATCCAGTTTGATTTGAAGATAGCATCACGGTACTCTCTGAATGACAAAAAATACTATCTGTCTCTTCCGTTGGAGGCTCTTAGGAGGTTTCTAGACATCCAGTTTATCCTGGCGGTATTTATGGAGGTATTGGAGGTTACGATCCGCCTGGCTACCGCCCTCCTTTTAATACGTTGATTGAAAGAAATTGAATGTTTCTACTCTCGTAGCATTATTGATTTGATGCCCATTGGTGCCGGTGATCACTTACCATTAGGTAGGTCGTTTGCTTTGCTTGTGTAACGGCTATTTACTTAAATAACTAACAGAAATATTATTTAACAACGATATTTGTTTACAATTATGAGAAGTAGGGTATATTAATAAAATAACATTCATGATGATTTCGCTTAAAATAGGTACCATCAGGTTGTAAAACTTCGTAGGTTGTATTCCTAAATACAATGCAGGTGATAATAAACTATCGGTATTACTTAAGTACGTAAATAATTTTTTACTTACGATCTCTTTAACTTTTTCAAATCTTTAAATACAGTTTTACAAATGTTGTAGGTAACTGCTATCTTTTCAATATGTATCCAAGGAAATTGGGGTGTTGGGACTAAGTATGTTATAGCTGTGCTTTATTAAAGGTTTTCAATTTCACCTCCGCAGCTCGAGATAGATTTCGTCGTAATATATTATGACGTCTTCAGAAGAGGACAACGACGACATGGAGTGGGACCCGGACATGAGGCCTGGCACCTCCAGGCCGCCACATCCTCCACAAGTAAGTTCTAAGATTGTTTTTGTTCACTTATCGCTCTCATATTTTACGGCGATATAGGTATTTGTAAATCCCATGTATAACATTAAAATTTTCGTAATTTGTATACACAATGTAGGTGAGGTCAGGTGTCTTGTACGACGATATTTCAACCCAGTTGCCATGGATCGCAGTCACAGCTGAACTCTGCCGACACCTAAACCCATGAAGCAAATTTGGTTCATGCCTAAACCTAACTTGAATTTTTCAAATGTGTCCAACGAACTTGTAAATTCCAACCTACTCTTGACTCGACTGTTTGCCCGACTGCTCCTTACAATTAGTCAATAGGGTCAACTTGAGAACCATTATTTCCCCCAGGGCATAGTCCCGGTGCGCGTACGGCACTACAAACTCATCATGGAGCACTGGCTGTACGAGCACCGGTACAATCCGTACCCCAGCCGCCCGGAGAAGCTCGCGTTAAGCCAGCAGACAAACTTAACCGTTAAGCAGGTACGCTTTGCTACTGACCGAGATTGGTAAAATATAAGTACTCGTGATTAACGATTAGGTACAAAATGCCGCTGCCAAGAACACTCCAATTGCATTTCCTCAAAAGGTCGTCACTTGAACATTTCGGTGTCTCCAGAAGTGAATGTAATTAATAATGATAGTACAATTTTGCCCTTTTCTTAGACTAACATAGTAAAAATGCATTAACTTCTGATTTCTTTTGATACTGTCATTATTTGAATTAGAATTCCTCGTTTTGGAAGTGCCATACTCTTGCAAGTAAGATCCTTATATTATTACTGACATTAAATCCATTACATTTGAAATATCAATGACGACCAGGTCGGTGCTTATTAGGTAAGTTAGCAAACGCCTCTTTTCTCTATTGCTCCATAAGGTGTGCAACTGGTTCATCAACGCGCGCCGGCGCATCCTGCCGGAGATGATCCGGCGCGAGGGCCACGACCCGCTGCAGTACACCATCTCGCGGCGCGGCCGCAAGCAGCCGGGCGCTCTGGGGCCCCTGGTCGGGCCCATGGTGGGGCCCATGGTAGGACTCGGCGCCTCCACGTCGGCCATCACGCTCATGACCGATCCCAATGTGTCGGTTGCTGGGTGGGACAGTGTTGAAGTGCAGGTAATCGTGATTGTTATTAAAGATCTTTCGCGTGTAATGTATAAATGTAAGGTGGGGAGGGGGGGGGGGTAGTCCAGTGATAGGTAACCAAGCCCAAGGAATCTAAAATGTTCCATAACCAACGATGGCGGTTCCTGTGTCTCTGTAACGTTTAGGTTTGGTTTATTTCCTTTTTCTTTCGACAATGTTGTCAATGTTCAGCTATTGCCTTCATGACGAACTGATGTCAAGAGGCGCGTTTGTTAGGTTGTCGACTATTTACAACAGCAACACTAACGAGTCAGACGTCACCAGAACATAGCGGAGCACGGGCGCGGCGACTACAGCAACGGGCTGCTGGTGTACCGCAGCGAGGAGCCGGGTGACGCGGAGGAGGGCTACTCCAGCGCCCTCAGCGAGGAGGAGGTCAAGTACGACCCGTCCGTCTGGCAGTCCGTCATCCGCTACGGGCCAGAGGACCACGAGCTCAACTCTGTCAACAACCACGGGTGGGTACGGTGATGTCTGCTTGGATTTTTAGTAGGTGTAGGTCTACCGGTGTTGTTGGTGTTTTATGATGTAAGTTCTTCAGCACACATGCTTTTTGCGGTTCGATGGACAACGCAGACGGTTAATTCTACCAATACAATGTTGTTCCGTGGTCTCTACGACGCGACGTCTCTACTCTAGAGACGATGCAATATACCTTAAATCTTGGAAGACAGGGATAAAATTCGCCGTAACCTCACGCTTCAGCTGTAGTCAGTTATCAGCCATCATGCCGGAATTTACAACCATGTTATATGAGATCTAATTTGAATCTTATACTTTAGAATCACGGTCCTTCGGATGATGCATTGCATGCTATTGCGTTATATACCCTAATTATTTTTCTCTTTCCTTGTGTACAGAACAGCGGCAGTGGTAACGGTGACGACGTCGGTGGAGCTTGAGTCGGGTGTGGGGGGCGTGGCGCCGGGCGAGGGCGTCGAGGGGGGCGAAGGGGGCGAAGGGGGCTGGCACTCGCACCTGCCGCTGCCGCCGCCGCCGCCGCCGCCGCGCCGCCAGGTGAGCCCCGCGCCGCCGCCGCCTCCGCCGCCGCCAGTCGCCGTAGAACTGGAAGTGGCCACCACCGATACCTGGTGCCACACTTAGAGTCACCACCCGGCGATAGACTACATCCTTGCCATGCATGTATACCTACTTTTCATAGCATATTAGGGCTGCTGGCATTTACGTGCATGGAACTGATACTAAGTTGAGCTGTAGGATTCCCTGTGTCGTGGTCGGTAATTGAGCAAGGACCACCATGACCGATATCAAACATTAAATTTATCAGTCACATAAATGTCTGCTAAAATTGGGAATCGAGCGATGGTCAACTCGTTTCACAGGCATTGTGACGAGTAGACCGTGGGGTCATCGGTTCAGGAATATACTCTTTGAGGCATCAGTGGATTGTACGCAAGTGCCTATCTACTACTAACACATGATGCAGTTTTTAGGGGCAAAAGGTGCTATTATTTGGAATGATAGTTATCGTTCGATATTGTATCGTAGATATACGTAGTGTTAGAATAAAACAGGCGACGTCGGTGTTAAAACATTACGCAAAGCCGCCAATTAAAACGTTGTACAGGCCAAATCAGTATACTTGATGTATACGCTGTATTTTTACTATTACATATACGATAAGGAAAGTATATTTTTATTTTCTAGTCAAGTAGACTTATTTTTAGTTTGGTTGTGTCAATAAATGCTTGAAAATAATGCCTCTTTTATTCCACACAATATGTATACAACCCTGCTCGCTATCGTGTTTTAATACCGGCATCACCTGAATGTTAAATTTTATTTCTACATATTTCCCAATTTTCAATTGTATTTCGAGCTTGTCTGCATGTTTTAATATCTGCACGTATATCGACATAATTTAACTTGCCCTAACAATATTCAAATTTTAAATAAGTACAGATAACAAAACATGTGCAGATAAATAAACAATTTGTTCTTCTAAACGGTCGAGATGCTCAAAAACTTTGAATTTTCCATAGAAAACAGTAGTTTTGAGCAATGTGATCGTGTATTGGAACTCTGCCAAAATGTAGCGTTAACTTCAGGTGGTGCCACGAGCGCGGCGCTCTGAGAGCGAGGACAAGTTCAAATGCTTGTATCTGCTGGTGGAGACCGCAGTGGCCGTGCGCCAGCGGGAGAAGGAAGAAGAGATGATATTGCCCATTTAAATATCACCCCATAGCCTCATACATAATACGGGCTTGGCGCAGAATGAGCACTTCACTAAATATACACCTACTCGTAACGCAGGACTACTTACTACTCATGGGCGTAACCGGGTAGGGCAGAAATGCTCTGCTGTTCTCCCTAGACCTCGGAAAAAGTACAGACCTATTGTTGTATCCTTTAAAAAACTGCCTCAAAAACTATACTCTCTTAAATCTTCGGAAAATTCTCGAAACACTAACTTTGCTCCCCATGGAACAAGAGTTGGTCGCGCTCATGTTACTTTTTATACTTAGCAAAAGTTTCGCAAAATGCTTGTTTTGTGTTAAGTGCACATTTTGCGAAGAGCACATTCTGCGTCAGTTCACTAAATTGGATTAAGTGTTCCGTTTATTAATCATAAAACACCCTAAGATGACCTAAGGTCAATACTTTTCGCAGGTGAATAGCGCAAATTAACTTTTGTGTGTTCCTCCAACTTTTTTCTTAGTATCTACAGTTGTCAGTTCATTATGCTTATGTATCTACCCCATTTTAAGAGGCTTAGGACGGATAAATAGAATAGGTAAGCGGCTAATCCTAATTTCATATTAATATAAAATGTACCAGGACGTTTGGGTTCAGTTGGGTTATTAAATAGGTGTCAATTTGTTTACAACATTAATATTGTTTTTTTTAATAATGGTCTCTTATGGCGTATTGTACATAATTAAAATATTGTACATGTTGCAAGCCTCAAGCTTCTGCTTTTGACTTTTGGTGTACGGGTGGCAAAATATCTCGCTGTCATGTAATGTCATTAAGTAAATAAAATACCAAATTACCTATTTACGTTATGCAAAAATGCTTAGCGTTTTATGCATTCAGTACCTAGTGAAGGATTATCTTTTTTAACTATATTTTATAGTGCTCAGTGACAAGTATCTCGACGAAGGTGACCACATAGTAATTTCAATCAAAAAACGTACAATGAGGAAGGACCAAGATTTGAAACAGTATTTTTAAATTTAAATCTATTAGGGTCCCCGCACACCGACCGCAGCCACCGGCGGCGGCGGCGGCGGCTATGGCGCTGTGGCGCTTCTCTTTTGAAGCGCGGTCCGGCCAACAGCCGCTTCGGCTGAATCCTGCTCACTGTTATTGGACCTGCTGGATCGCGCTTCTAAAAAAAGCGCCATAGCGCCACAGCCGCCGGTGGCTGCGGTCAGTTTGCGGGGACCCTTAGAATGAGTACAATCAGTATGATGAGGCTATGGTAGAAAATAGAGCTACAGTGTTTATTCCATTAGATTAGAAGAAATATTTTTAAGTTATTTTAAATGTCTATCACAAGTTTAGCAAATAAGAACTATTCTGTAGGATTTGAATATTGTACGGATTAGTTGTAAGCATGCTACTTTTTGAAGTAAATTGTTTAATTTTTACGTTGGTTTTTATTGATGTCTAGTCCATGTTTAACGATAGAACTTAACCTAAATAATGAAACGCTCGAATAAGTAACAGAATAAAAATATAATTTAATCAACAGTTCATTAGAGTAAGTTATTACAGTAATATGTACAGAGGTGTAGGAGGCCTCGCCTAGGCCACGAGCGGGTCCAAGATGGCTTGCACCTCGGTGAAGATCGCGTCTACGGATTGCTCGGCGTTTATCTGGAAGGACAAAAGAAAATCATTATTTATATGAAAATCCACAAAAATCTTCGTTCCCCTATTTAAAACCTCCTATTTAAAAACTCTATTAGGATTCGAGATACAGCTAAATAGGACATTTTGCTGTCGTAGAAACTAAAGGCGAAAGTGACGTTTTAATTTACGAGTAATTTCATGATTCGTTATTTTATTTTCGTGATATGGCTAGGAAGCTGCGGCACAACCAAACACCAATGTACCAACGTTTGCGGAAAAACGTGACATTCGACCTCTCGATCTAAAGAAAACCAGAACATGTCAATTGACATGTTGTCACGGACAGCAGCCGGAGAGTGGTGCTGCCTCCTTATTTGCTATGTATCTTAATTCGACAAAAAAAGAGACTACCATCGCTAACCAAACACACAAGCAGTGAACGTACCCTCTTGAGCTTGCAGGGGTACTGCGCGAGCACCAGGTCGTTGTTGTCGAGGAAGGTCTTGAGGCGCAGCTTGATGGTCTCCTCGTTGTCGTCGGCGCGGCCTGAGCTGGCCGCGCGGCCCAGCAGCCGCTTCGTTAGTGTCTCCGGGGACGCCTCGAAGTAGATTATCACCTGCGGTACAGACACATACACATTCAATCGGGTATACACTATGTGTTTGTGTGTGAGTTTTTTTATTGCCTGAAGGGCTCACGTAAAAGCAGACGAGCCACCTGATGGTAAGTAGTCATCGTCGCCTATAGACACGAGCAACACCAGAGAAGTCATCAGTGCAAAGTCGGCCCTGAAGGAGAACTCTTTTTACATCTTTCTTGAAGAACCCCATGTCATAGCGCTCCGGGAATACCTCAGAAAGAAGCTCATTTCACATCTTGCACGTTCGTGGCAAAAACGATCGCGAAAAACGGACCGTCATCGTTTGCCACAAGTCCAAGCGACGTGTTGTAAAAGCGCTGTTTGCGGATTAAATTAAGTGTTTTGAACAGGCTGCTGACGCGAACCCAGAGTTTTCATTTTATAAATGGCGTGCATAAGTATATCTGTGACATATAAATGATATGTTTTTCAATAAAAACGATCTTTGTTTTGTTACTATACGTACATATTCTAATGGCACTTACATTGACGTGAATATGGAGAACCAACAAGACGGACCTCCGCAAACGGTATCGCAAAGTTTTTTCAACAATTTCGTGGTATACCAAGCTGTACATAGGGACGCGCGCAGGTGAGTGAGCGCGGTAAGATGTACATAGGTAAGTTAAAAAATCAAGTAGACTAGGTAGATCAGTGAGCTCACAGTAACGGGGGCGATGGCCTGCTCGAAGGCGATGCCCTGCGACTTCTCGCGCGGGTAGCCGTCGATGAGGAAGCCCTTGGCCTCCTCCGCGCGCGCCAGCATGGCCTCTCGCAGCAGGTCCAGTACTATCTCGTTGGGGACCAGCTCACCTGGAATGTCACAAGTTTCGCCAGTGAATGCCAGGGGATTTAGTTACTGAGTGTATAATTGTATTTTTGGAAAAATCTGTGCTAGGATCATTGGGAATCAGAGCACAATTAAATATGCGTGTAGCTTATCAGAATAGTGTGAATAGTGTTGTACTGTATATGTGAAAAAGATATAACTACTTGAACGTTCATTAGCAAATATACATTGTTTTTTGTTAATTATTTCTGAAACTTGATGTTTTTTCACGCTGACGTAACTATAACTTGGCCGGACCATTTACGAGGAGGACGTTTAGCGCCTATACTCTTATTACCTACTACGTGAATGTAATGTACGCAAATCAATATTTACGTACACGGGTTATAATAAAGCGATTTTTGATTACGCCGTTAAAATGTAGCAGTTCGTAATAAAAACCCTCATCAAAGCGAGAGTTTCTCCAAGATTTTAAGTAGCAGTCAAGCGCTGTTACGATGTTATCGATCATTAACAGCACTGAATTCTCCGCCAGACCTTCATGGTCCAAGATCCCAGGGCCACCAGACGTCACTTATTTTCTGACGAAGGAAATGTGGACGATCGAGTAGTGTTAGCATGTAC
>DWJQ01001712.1:0-10585 GCA_018248915.1 Hesperia meskei straton | reverse complement strand
CCTAGTAACCTACTGCGGGGGTATGAGTGTGTTAGCGTTTATTTATTTATTTTATATTTAATTTTAAAATACTCATTAATATTCACCAGATTCAAAGAGATTCCACTAGCACAATTATTAATATAATGTAAATGAAAGTCAAAAAATTATTCAGTTACTTTAAAGGTCATAATTGAGTGGAGATAATTGAAATGTTAACAACCTTCAAATATATTTTTTATTTAATTGGACATAAAATTAACAGAAAAGCAAGTTACTTGCAGCACTTTGTTTATTCAAACGGTTTATTCTGTGGATATGAGATGTATAACATTTAATGTTGGATTTTATTAAAATAGGTTTACAAAATATAAGAGACGTAACAAAAAATAATCTAGTCTATACTACATTCGCATTCAATATGAATTGTTTTTATAGCATCCGATACCAGTGCCAGCTTTCCGCCCCTGTGATTAAACTACATTGTAGATTGATGACGAAAATTTAAAATGTAAGTAAATTTTGCACACAAACTAAATTGAATGGCCAACTTTAAAAATTTAATGGTTATCGAAATAAATAAGCATTAAAGTTGGCAATTCACATAAAAATCTGATTTGATGTAAATAAATTTTAGTTTACATTTATAATCATTTACATTACTATTTAATAACACACATATTTTGGTGTCATCGTTATCCATAAAATGAATATGGACGGTCACGCGGAATGCTGTATTTTCGTATTAAATATTTAATATTAAACATGATGTATTTTTGGTGGTGAAAACACGCTCATGCTATGAAATGCCATTCCATCAAGAAACTTACTACAAATAAAAGTATTAAACATTTTTAAGCATGTGCTTTTACAGCAATATTATAAACACAAACGATTAGGCATAAAACAATTAATAAAATTTATGTCAATAAACAATTAAATAAATTTATGTCAATAAAAATCGGTTTTGGAATATTTTTTTAATAAAAATACACCTTTTCTTTCCTTCTTTCCTTCCATTAGGCATACAGACGTAGCATTTTACATTATTATTATAAATACTTGTGTGAACTTCAAGAAAGGATTCAACAGGGTCACATGAAAAAGTGAATTTATTAATAATTAACCGAACAAATCATAAACAATCCTCAATTTTTGTTTCTATTTCCCGCCCCTCTATCATCGTAATTTTCTCTACGTTATTCGGCTGTGGGAAATAAGAAAATATTATACCGTTATTAAGCCGTTGAACGTTTTTCGTCTACCCGTGATTTACAAAAATGTTTATTTAACGAGATACGATGAGAGCTTGTTATTTAAAATGTTATTTACAATCTACATTTCGGAGGTAAGAGAGCTGAAAACACTTTACATCCGACACAACGTTTAATATCATTGGCATCATTACAGTTAATAACTGTTACTTATGATTTATTTTACAAATAATGTGCGTTTTACAAATTGTTGCCATTTGTTTCGGTAAAAGAAAACACGGTGAAGAAATCTGCACACCGAACGTTCTCCATAATGTTATTACAAATATGTGAAGTCTTACAATGTATTTGGCCAGTGTGGTGGATGATGGTGTGAGCGGAGACGAGTCCAGCAATTATCGGTTGTGAAGAAGATTTCATTGTGAGGGTTGGATGAGAGTTTTCATACACATAAAATATTACTTATTATTATTCTTTCCTTTACTTATGTTCTAAGAAATGTATTAGATGTAGGGGTGTTACGCGTACCTACTCGCTAATTTGAATGAGAAAGTTTATTAATATCAGGTAAAATGTGTGCATATAAAAACCATTCGATTCGAACTCTCCTTTCGTCAAAATTGTGCTGACCGTTTTTTAAATATTTCTTACAGAGTATCATCATTACATAGTATAAAAAAGTCTCTTTTTCTGCCCCTATGTCCCTTTGTGTCCTTAAATCTTTAAAACACGCAACGGGTTTTGATGCGGTTTTCTTAATAGATAGAGTTCAAGAGGAATTGTTTTTGAGGTTTCTAATGTGATGTCGTTAATTATCAATTTTTTTTGCTTACATTGCAAACGGAGGCTGAACTCTACGAGATTTATCAAAATAATGTACTAATTATTTGTACACATTGAAAAGGTCTACGGAAAATTCCGCGATGGTATATGTCTATCTCTTATGTATGTATATCCCACAATAACATTTTTTTGTCATTTACTTTTTACGACAAATAATGGCTAATTTTCGAAGCGATTTTAACCATACAGCACGAATCCTTATCCAATAAAATAGCATAAATACATTGCTGATGTGATATAGATCTATATGGTCCTTTACAGCACAAGATTTAAGTGAATGTTTTCGAAGATATTACAGATTTAAAACTGCGGGACGTAGCGAAGTAAATAAGTAATGTAGGTATGAATTTAGATATTACAAAGATAGTAGGATAGCTTCATGGTATCGGGAAAGGGGAATTGTTTTGGGAGATCGATTTTAATCATTTTTTCAGCTATATATTATGTTATACCCGTGCGAAGCCAGAGCGGGCCGCTGGTTTTATATACAACGTTCACAGTTTTTCTGTAGTGTATTTAGTATCAGCATTGCACCTGTGCGAGGAAGGGGTGGGTCGCTAGTTTTTTATATAACTAGTTCATTAATAGTCTCAGAAAATAACGGAGTACTCTAAGAATAACCCGAATAACTGGGCTGATAAGTGCTTACGTCGCGTAGCGTCAATTTAGGTTTCACCAATGTCAGAAGTACCCTGTACGAGGTACGAACCTATCAATGACCTACAGGTATAAATATAACTTACAGGATTGAGTTAACGGTCAATGAAAATGTCTCTTGATCTCAAAATAGGTCCAAACTTTTTCAATTACAAAAAGAATCTTATGTACGTTTTCTCTATTAATGACGATAGCATGTACCTCTAATGGATTAAAATGAAGTTTCGAAAAGCAAAGTCTGTCTCGCTTAAGTCTCAGTAATAGAATAGTTGTTTAAGTTTACTTTTAAGTTTCAGTTTAATTCAGTTTGTTTACTGCGTCTCTGAATCCTCGTCTTACACGGTCTAACTTATACGTGTAAATACGCTGTTTAATCAATTATATCTTGAGGACTTCGAAGTTGACTATGATTGTAGTCGACGATGAGTTGAATAAACAAGAATATTATGCAAATCTACGAATTATTACTACGTAGGTAATATTTACAAATAGGTAATATTTACTTTTTTTTCTTCGTAGATTTGCTTATCGAAGAAAAATTGTGACTAAGTATATCAAAAATTTGATAAATTATGATACATGTAGGGATCCTACATAATGTAATACTTACGTATCTGCGTGGTCAGCATAAACGGCTTGCCACGCCAGTCGTTCCCAATTAACCGCGCTTGGCAAACGCTAGTGTTGCGGTGTTATATCGTGTATTCTATTGTTAATATAATATAATTATGTGTGTCTTTATAACAATATACTTTTATGTATTTCAACAGTAGTTTACTTCAGCAACCTTCATAAGTCGAACTATAATAAATATACTCTAAATACACATAAACATTAAAATTGAGTGTGATAAAATTTAATAATGGATTTTTGTAACATAAAAAATTATGTATAATTGGATAATATTGAAGTAAAAATTTATTTGAATATGTCAATCTTTTAAAAGAATATATCCATAAGTAATTAATAATTGTATTGGACTTACTCACACGACACGTTGAGGGAATAAACCAGTAACTTTAAGGAGGCTGTGAACGCTATGAAGTTTTCCCATAAATTTTCCAACATATTACCAAACTCCTTTACTGACGGTGTTAATTTTGTACTTTCAACATTTCGACCTTGCCAGTTTATAATGATTTTCTGCTAGAATAATATTATTTCATATCACAAAATAGACGATTATATTAACAGGGTAAATAAAACTTAAGAGTAGGTAAACATTTATGGGGAAATTAATTTTAATCATACGATCTTCGTGTTTACTTAAAACATAATTTGTTGCTGTTGAAACCACTATGTTATACATATTTAAACAACTAAGAAATACATTTTATTTTTAGTCTGTGAATATTGCATACCTTGTAACAATGAGGTTACGTACTATACATATACATATACTATACTTCCCCTGTGGTCTTCCTTTGTATGAGATTAACTGACGCTATTTCCTACGGCAAATTTTTAGGTGTCCCTATTTTAAGGTTAACCTGGACACAAGTAGGGAGGAGCCGTTTAAAGCTAGGTTCACATTATTGTGTCGGGGTGTGTTGTGGCGCGCCAGAAGGCAATCGCTTACGTACATTTACTATGACTAGATTCACATTAGTAGGTTGTGTTATGTTGTGGCGCGAATGTGAATCTAGATTGCCTTCTGGCGCGCCACGTCACACCCCGACATGTGAATCGTGGTGGTAATTCGTAATTTGGGACGATGTTCGTAGTCACGGGTAGATATGAATAGTTTCGAGTGGAATAAGTCTGATTTGGAAATATTATTATATTGATGCCGAATCAGAAAATGAGGATTGAACTCGAAGAGGTAGATTTCGGTTTCGTTGAAAGGGTTCGGAATATGAGGTTTGAGCCCTCGATGGTCGGTGTATATTTGCATAAGGTTCAAAAAAGTTAGGGGATTGTGTTTCACGTGAAAATTACCTCCGATTAATTCGTTTAATAAATAGGCCATCTATTTCGTACATCATTAATTTCCTGTCGTCTTGCCCTCAACAGTCGAAGGTGGATTGCTATAGAAAAAGGGTTCAGAAATAAATTTCCACATTGCATGGGTTCACTGGATGGAAAACATAGTTATAGAAAGCCCACCTCATAGTGGAACTGAATATTTCAACTATAAAAAAACATTCGGCATAGTTCTTCTGGCATTAGTTGATAGCAATTATAAATTAACATATTGAAAATGTAGAGAGCGGAAAGAATATGCTACAAAAAACAGTCGAAAAACTTCACAGTGAGATACAACACCTTAAAGAAATCGCATCTAAAGATCTATCAAAACCCAGCCAAAATAAGGAAAAAACCTTCATATTATATGGCGTGCAATAATATCATCACGAAAACGAACACGAACTTCACGACAGAGTTGTATACATCTTTCAGGAGTTATTAGCGGTAAATTTAATTGGATACATCGAAGATATTTCTAGACTGGGTAAAAAAGGCTACCGCAGACCACTAAAAATTGAATTGCTCAGTAAAAAAATGACGAGCTTCATACTTAAAAATAAAGATAACTTAAGAGGCACTGGCTTAGCTATAAACGAACTTTTAGATAAGGACACTCTCATGGAACAAAAAAAATTAAGAACTATTATGATCAATGCTCGGAAAAAAGGCCAACGCGCAACAATAAGGAATTCCACCCTTTTCATCGAAGGGAAGGAATATAAACCCATGACCTCAGATGTATCACAACAGGACCACTCCCCGGATACACAAAGTTCAGAAACAACTCCTACCCAGAGCTCACAAACATATTTACACTCAGACCCCAACACATCAAATGCCGAAGACCCTCAGCAACATCAACACCGCAAAATAAAACCATCAGACCAGTCCTTTCGAAACAAAACTTTTCGAAGATAAAACAATTATTCTCTATCAAAATATAAGAAGCCTGAAAAACAAACGTCACCTAATTGAAGCTACGTTGCATGCTGAAAATAACTTGAAAATAATCTGTCTAACAGAAACATGGATAACCGACACCAAAAAAACTCTATTAATCCTAGAAGACTACAACTGTGCAGCGTCCTACTGCCGACAGGTGCACGACGGTGGTGGTGTATGTATATTTACCAAAGACTGCATTAACTACACGGAACGACAGGATCTGTCAAATATGTCAATTGAATTCACATTTGAGGTGTGTGGAATTGAAATCACTTGCCTCAATCTAATAGTAGTTGTCTTGTACTGGCCCAACAAGAACAGAAATCCGGATACATTCTTCAGCTCCTTGGAAAATCTTCTAAAAACATTAACAACCAAGAACAATAAAAAGAACATCCTACTCGGAGGCGACTTTAATATAAACGTTTTAGAAAATAGTAACCTAACGCAAACTTTATTGAACATGATGCACAGCTACAATTTTCATCAATTAGTAAAAAAACCAACTAGAGTCACTAGTACCAGCACTTCGTGCATAGACTTAATTTTTTCCAATTCTCATAATTACAAAACAGAAATAACCCTGAAAGAATATGGGTTCTCTGACCACATTGGAGTCCTTTGCTCTATACATAAAAATCATACAGACGATAGAGTCCGATGGTGCATATATAAACGCCAATACAACGAAAAAAATATGTCATACTTTAAAAAAGAATTACAAACAACCAATTGGGCCAAAATTCTGTGCAAAAACAATAACGTAAATGATAACTACGATAATTTTCATAAACACGTGCAAAATAATCTGAATAAATGTATACCTATAAAAAAACAAGTCATAAAACCAAGGGTTAATAAAGGGTGGCTCACCGCAGGTATTAAAATCTCTTGCAAACACAAACGATTGTTAAAATTACTGACTCTACAAACAAACAATCCTGTCCTACACGGTCATTATAAAAAATATGAAAAACTTTTAAAAATGGCAATCTTGAAGTCTAGAAAGATCTATTATATAAATAAAATAAAACACTCAGCAAACATAACAAAGTCCATGTGGCAGATAATAAAAGAACGAACGAATAAATTGTCTAAGAAACCTAGGAAAAATATTGCACTAAAATCTAACGACTCTACTACTGAAAATCCATGCTTTGTCACAAATAGCTTTAATGACTTCTTTTCATCAATTGGAGGAAGTGCTAAGAACCTTCATGGACGACCCGTAGCTAACCAAATCGAAAATTCCATCTTTATCGGACCAGTCGAGCCAACTGAAATCCGAAAAATTATACAACAATTAAAAAATAAGCGCAGTTTTGGATACGATGAAATACCCCCCATATTATTAAAAAAATGTGCAGATGAGCTTACAACACCCCTGACTCTTTTGGTAAATCAATCCCTTCATGAAGGAATAGTTCCGGACCACCTAAAAATATCAAAAATCAAGCCGATACATAAAAAAGGGGATCCGACAGATTGTAATAACTACCGCCCGATAGCTCTTTTGCCAACGTTTTCCAAAGTTTTCGAGACAGTAATGACGAGACGTCTTTATTCCTTCTGTGAAAAGCATAACATTTTTGATGACAGTCAAAACGGGTTTAGGAAAAACCGATCTACCACTTATGCTGTGTTTAAATATATCCAAGAAGTTTTAAATATATTAAACGATAAAAAATATGGGGTAGGTGTATTACTTGATATGAGTAAAGCCTATGATCGCGTAAATTACAATATTCTACTAAATAAGCTCTATGGAATCGGAGTGCGGGGAATAGTACACGATTGGTTCTCCTCTTACTTGACAAACCGACTACAGTACACAGAAATTGAATATTACGATTACAAAAATTGCATAATAAGTAATGAAAAATCAAATCTAATAGAAATTAAAAAATCAATACCGCAGGGATCAGTCCTAGGATGCATTCTATTTCTCATTTATATAAACGACCTACCCAAGAATTTAAACATTCCATGTGTTATGTTCGCCGACGACATATCTCTTGTCCTCCCTTGCTCAAATGGTCTACATCTTAACGAAACACTGCATAGTGCCTTAAACAGCGTAAACTCTTGGCTAACCAACCACAACCTAGAAGTTAATTTGAGCAAAACAAAATTAATACAGTTTAGGCCCCATCAGAAACGTCCTCTTAATATTAACTTCCAAATAAATAACACACAAATTGACTGCGTAAAAGATGTAAGGCTACTGGGATTGTACATAGACACAAACTTAAATTGGAAAGCACACATTCAAATTATTTCGAACAAACTCGCTAGATTCACGTATGCTCTCAATGAACTTAAAAAGTCTACTGACCAAAAAACAGCCAAAACTGCCTATTATGCCTACGCCCACGCATGGCTACAATATGGAATATTGTTGTGGGGTAATAGTACAGATTGCGGCAAACTTTTTACTCTCCAAAAGAAGTGTATTCGTATACTTGTAAATATTGACCAAAGGGAAACCTGTAGAATTCACTTTCAACAACAAAATATCTTAACTTTGACATGTATGTATATATTAGAAACTAGCAAATTTGTAAAGCAACACAACCATCTTTTCACAACCACAGTACCACAAAACGTTAGCAGATATAGCAGACGCCGCCACGAGAACAAACTTGTTTTGCCTAAATCCAACATGGCGCTATATGACTCGGGACCACTCTCAATGAGTATAAAAATATTTAATAAACTTCCGGAAGAAATTAAATCTGAAAAATCATTACCGGCTTTCGTAAATAAATTAAAAACACATCTTATAAAAAAGTGCTACTACTCCTTGCAGGAATATTGGAACTAGACTGAATGATTTGAAAGACTTTAATTCCTAATTTTTAAATTAATAAATTTTGATTTGAATTTTTGAGTTCATGTAGCTTTAATAATAATTGTGTATGTATTTGACTTATTATGTTAACAAATTTGATGTATACTAATTCTAATTTTAATCATAAAATTATATTAAGCTTTATCTAATTTTATTTGAATTTTGATGTTAATTTTAATTTAGTAATATTATTTCTGTTAAACTGTTTTTAAAGAATAATTGAGATTTTTATTAGTATTACATATGTTGATCTTATTTTATTACACTGACTTCAATTTTAATTTTAATTTTAATTTTAATTGTACTTATTTAATTTTAATTTTATTTTGTGTAAACTTTTGTTTGAATTTTAAATTGTAAAGCCTATTTCACGTTGATTGTACGATTTTAATATTTAATTCAATAACAATACATTATGCTGTTTATCCTTACATTGCAACGCCCTTTCAGGGTTCATGCTGTTCTGTACTCTTTACTTGTAACACCTCATGTAACGCATGACGCAATAAAGAACATAAATAACCTATTTAATTAGGTATTAAAATTTAGGTACCATGCAATTGAAAAAAAAACACTTATATGTAATTAACTAAATGAATTAATTTCTTATGGAATTATATCATTAACATCTTTAGTTGTTACTGTGAAAATATTTGAAAGGAAACATGATTAGAAAATTGTAACGGAGGATTTTTATGCCTGTGCTATTAGGTAACAACTGTGAGGAGCAATGACTGCAGAAGGTGATATGAGATGTGCTGAAGCGAGGGCAGTTTTGGCATACTGGTGTTGCCAGTTTTGGCATAATGTTATTTCTTTAGTAAACAAACAACGTTTTATAAGCCCACATATATAACTTCTAACAACGCTGTAATTAAAAAAAATCAAGAAGTTAATTAAGTAGATGTTATGTTGTAATAGTGTATTTAGAATCGACCGGCGTTGCCGTAAATAATAACCTATTTTATTGATAAAGCCTCCGAAATGACACTTTTGGTAACATACGAAAATGTTACTTTGTCAAGCATAAATAATCTTTTTATGACGAGAAGCGTAAGTAAGGCCTCAAGGATTTATAAGCAATAAATATTTTACGACAAGAATTAATATTCCGATCGTTTGCCGTGACGTCGTTTTTATGACTTATCATTTCTGTGGCGATGGTCAGCGACACGACAGTGCGGGCAGCTCTCGCTTGAAATATTGGCCGATCTGATTATAAAACTCGAATCGCCATAAAAATCAAAATATTCTTTTAACATCTCTTATGCATTGTATAAAATACTGAATTAATTGGCTTAAGTGGAACTATAACAGTTTTATTGATAATATTTTATAAAACAAATGGATTCGTCCGGTAGATAAGAGAAGCCTAATTTGCGGTGATCCTGGCTATTGTGTCTAAGTTTCATCGATTTTCTTTAGGTCCTGGTTGTTAGTTTTCCGAGCTTCCAACCAAAGTTTACTGTCGGTTATTGGTTGATATTTACTATGAACTGTTTCTAATGATTCATGTTTCCCACATGATATATGTATGATATGACCCCGTATGTATTTGTGATCAATTAAATGAAATAGGTATTGTTAAATGTTGTATGTGTTGCAGTTAAATGATGTATGTATTTTTGATTAGTTATAGGATCCTTTATGATTATGATAATGCATTTATCAGACCTGTGGCATTTATGTGTTGTCTAATTAGTAAAATATTCCATTAAAATTTAAATTTCAGTAATTATTTAAAATAACTGCGTCATTAATCTCAATAAGTAGGTATGTTAGAGTAGCTGGAACACTGTTGATATTATGTAGATGAAAATTTTAGCGTAAATAGGTACAGCGATTTAAATCTTGATACTTATATTATGTACTTATTCATATATACAACAATAAATAATATCGGCATATTCGGAACTAGAGTAAGCCGTCATACTCATTTAGTGATCAAAATCAACGTGAATTTGGGAGATCGCGTTGGTAGCCAGAAATAAAACACTGCTGCTGTTTAATTTTCATTTTTAATGATCAAGTGGGTCTAATAGACAAACGATAATAACAACTAAAAAGTTTGCAACTCAGGAACTTATACCGCGGTACGATAACAAAGGGTTTTACGTCGCACGTGCTC
>DWJQ01001711.1:0-10587 GCA_018248915.1 Hesperia meskei straton | reverse complement strand
TGAGCTTCCTTCTGAGGTATTACCGGAGCGCTATGACATGGGGTTCTTCAAGAAAGGTGTAAAAAGAGCTCTCCTTCGGGGCCGGCATTGCCCTGGTGACTTTCCTGGTGTTGCTTGTGTCCATAGGCGACGATGACCACTTACCATCAGGTAGCTTGTCGCTTTTTCGTCAGCCATTCAGGCTATAATAAAAGTTACAAACCTCCTAAGGTGATCGTGATAATGTTTTTACTCCTTTCGGTTACTATGATAACTATGTCGCAGACCATGGATCTCTCTATTGTTTTCGATTTACGCATCAACTGTGCCTTGGTTGAAATCACAGTTTATTCACAAAACATTATTTTTTCAATTTACGCCAGGCAAATGTAACGGTTCAAAGCTATAGCTCTATCCTATAATAGCTGAAAGAAAGTCATGGTGGATGTGGTGAATTGTAACTGCATCGTTACAGAGTCGGCGTCAAAATAAGAATATCCAGAACACCACACCTGAGTTGGCCGTTTCAAAAATTGGTTACCGACAGCATTCCGAGGGACAGCGCTGCTCATGTATTATTTATCCAGCGGCCACGCTTCAAAGCGCCAATATATATTTAAAAACCTGCTGCATCGGAATATCTCGGACGCTTATGGAATTCCGCGAGACTAGCGGGGCACATTCGGAATTCTCATGCATTTTTGTTTTACAAGGTTTTAATAGTTCGAATAATCGAAAAGAAATCGAAATTCTGGATAGTACCGTGGTGATAGTTTGTTTCGATAACCACAAACAAAACGCGAGTTGCTAGGAGTGAAGGGAAATATTGTAAGGAAATATACACACCTGGGTTCTAAGTATAAAATTTTCTCAAAGGTGTTCCTATCCGCAGTTGGCCAGGGATGGACTATGACTCATATCTACGCTTAATACAGTAAAAAACGACCTAAGTCCAGAATTCTACAACCTAATATCTTGACTACAATATTTAAGTTTTTTTTTAAATATAATGTGTTTTTATGTGTAGTCTCTTTAATCGTACATTATAATTTCCTAATTATTGCTTTTATAATTAGTGAAAGCATTTTTTAAGGCCAAAAATGAAGTAAACAGTTTAAGATTCAATGACCCCATATCAATAGGACCTACTTTACTTTCAAAGAAAAAAATCGATTAGTTCAAAAAGTTAAAAACAATATAATTTTGTCGAAGTATGTTTCTGTGCAGTCCGACAAACCGCACTTGGCTAGCGTGGTGGACTATAATCTTAATCTTCTCATTCTGAGAATAGACCCGTGCTCAATAGTGGGCCATGATGGGTTGAGATGATGACTAGATATAATAATTTAAACTAACACGTAGTCGGTACTAGTATATTCATATTTTTGTATTTGGATTTTATATTTAAAAAATGAACTTACAATTCGCGCCCAATGCCGGATTCCCTGAACCCTCCAAATGGCGTTTGAGCTGTTACGTGCTCGTAGGTGTTGACCCTAGAAAAAAACATGAAATTGGTTATTACTTAATTCATAAAGTAAATAATTCTATCGAATTGGGTAATGATTATATTTTAATGGTTCGTCTTGGACGCACAGCATGCAGTTGCAAATTACTTAATTCTCAAAGGTATTATTGATACTAAATTTGAGGCAGATAATCAAAAACATGTTTTATATTATCATAATTTACGTAATACTCATACTTTAATCACTGAGCATAATTTTACTATCGGTTATGACGTTTGAAGACAATCTAATCTGTCTTTAGTTAATGTTGTTGTGTAAATTGAAAAATTAAAAATGTTTTAATTTTCTTATTCAAATATTTGCTACTCGTAATAAAACGATCACACATATTTTGTAATCTGACATATAAAATAATGATCATACCAGACGGTTCCAGCACGCACGTGCTTAATGAATGTCAATGCTTTGGTGATGTCATTGGTGATGACGCCAGCTCCGAGACCGTAGTTAGAATTGTTTGCACGGTCTATGATTTCCTCGAAGGTCTCAAACTTCAGAATACTCTGGACAGGGCCGAAGATCTGTCAAATGAAAAATCTAGTACAACTTACCTGTTTATACTTAAAAGTTATCTATTGCCATGTCTCATAATCAGTCTTAATTGCAAAATATTTGGTTGACCTTAATTTACAGTCAAGAGTATGCTAATTGGTAGTATTGGTAGTATACGTACCTCCTCACGAGCTATCTTCATGTCATCTTTGACATCAGCGAAGACCGTCGGCTGAATGAAGTAACCCACCTTGCCCTGTCTGTCACCACCAGCTACACACTTGGCACCCTCTTTCTTACCAGCGTCTATGTAGCCCAGTACTTTGTTGAACATTTCGGTGTCGACCTGAATCAAAGAACATTTATTCAGATAAACTAAGGGGAACTAATAATAATAATAATAAACCAAAGGGAATCTACCTATTTGATAGATAGATACCATCTATATCATTGCAATTTACAACTGTTTCACTGACGGGTTCAAGGCTTTTATTACAATGTGGGATCTCTAGCATCACGATGAATATGAATGAAATGATGATGATGAATTGTAGACCTATAAGAACAATCTTGAAAATTCTCATACTTTCGACCGGACCATGTCTTACCGTCTTATACCCTAATTCTAATACCAGCTTCATAAATTCAAAAAATTGTAATCATCATATTTATCGACAAATGAATTGCGAATAAGACGAAAATAAGTCAAGTATTAAATAATTATAAGTTTGCACTCAAGCAAATTTTTTTGAATGATGCGCGTATCAATTTTTCCGGAGGGAAGCGGGGATAAGTTGCTAGTAGACCATTATAATATATTATTAATCGTTATATGAATTCTAACGATACTACTTGTACTTACCTGTGGTCCTTGCAATACATCGGTGTAAGGGTTTCCAACAGTCCTCTTCTTCGCAAACTCAGCAGCTTTAGCTACGAATTTATCATATATGCCAGATTGGACATACGTCCTTGTTCCAGCCACGCAGCACTGGCCAGCATTGGCAAACGCCGCACGGTGAGCGATGTCAGCTGCCTTATCCACTGAAACATCAAAATTCATAATTTCATTTCCACATCATATCAAAATTCATTTCCATATCATAACTTTTGTAAGTATATTGGTCCGTGATTATGTTAGGCTTATTCATGCTTTTAGTCCGTTATCACATCACTGTTTACATACATGTGTTACTTAATCAGTCTCTGTTTCTCAGGTTATTGCTTGAAATAGGATGTCAGGGTCATGGGTAACGATAACAAATTTCTTGATAAAAAGTATAATTTTGTAGTTAAATATTTTGTTAATACCGAAATGTTAAGAATTTTCTCGTAATATGAAATATAAACAACATGTTGTTATCACAAGGTGTGTTAAGTAAGCGTTATTACACGAATTAACGGCTCGCATAATTAGAGGAGTGTAAGAATGTGACATTTACCATCAGCATCGTTAAAGATGACCAAGGGGCTTTTGCCTCCTAGCTCAAGAGTTACGCGTTTTATGTTTTCAGCAGCTGCACCTTTCATGATAATGCGACCAACCTGAAAAACAATGTGTGAATTAAGCGAAATATTTTCAATAATATAAATATGATTAAGATTCATACTTTTCAGTTATTTTTTATTTTTGGTTTTATTTCAAAATTATGAATAATCTTGAGAGTATGCAGTTTGCTACCGGCAGTACCTAAGGTAGTAAGTAATAAGGCAGTAGTAAGGTAGAAGAGTTTATTATCAAAAACTTCAAAAGAAGTTATTTTCCTAGCACGCACCCCTTCAAAAATCTCTATAAATTTTAACAAATTATGTTATTCCGATGTCTAAGCTATATTACTGCAAAGTTTCATGAAAATCCGTTCAGTAGTTTTTGCGTGAAAGAGCAACAAACATACACACGCACTCACTCACTCACATACCTCCTTACAAACTTTCGCATTTATAATATTAGTAGGATCAGATGATATAATATTTACCTCCGTGGATCCAGTAAAAGCAACTTTATCAACTTTAGGGTGGTCGGTCAAGGCGGCACCAGCAGTTGGACCGTAACCTGGGATAACGTTTACCACACCAGGCGGAAAACCAGCCTCTTTAACCAACGCGGCCATCGCAAGTGCGGTTAAGGGAGTCTGTTCCGCAGGCTTCACTACCACCGTGCATCCTGAAAAGAGTACAGATCTCTGTAGCAATTGTGTAGTCAAAGAAAATTCGAAAATTCTATGACATATGATTTCATTTACCAGCGGCTAAGGCAGGCGCGATCTTCCAAACGAACATGGGGATTGGGTAATTCCATGGCAATATTTGACCGCAGACGCCTACTGGGTCTTTAAGGGTGAAAGTCATAACTTCACCATCTGTAACATAAAATTAAGGTTTGAGTACTAAAATAAGCCAGGTTCATTCTATTTTGAGCCTTATATGGGTAATACGATTGTAAAAAAGTACAAACCAGCAGGGATGGTATTTCCGAGGATCTTATCAGCTTTGCCAGCATAATATCTGAGGATAGTTGTAACCCACAAAACTTCAGTTTGGGCTTGTTTTACGGGTTTTCCACAGTCCAAAGTCTCTAGGTCTGCCAGATATTTGTAATCCCTTTGAACGAGGTCAGCCAGTTTAAGGAGAAGATAACCCCTCTGGGAAGCATCCATTGTGCGCCATTCTGAGTAACGTTCGAATGCTTTCACGGCGGCGTCAACGGCTAAGTCTACGTCGGCCTGAAAATATCATATTTTTTAATTTAATCAAGTTTGGCGATTGTGATTTAGCCATGATAAGATAAGTAGACCAAGCATTTCGCTGTTTCTATGTTATCTCTCTTCATGTTCACAAAGCATTAAAAATTCACGTTCGCTTAACTGAAGAGTATTTCACATTTCGGAAACAATTTATTCTGCATGATTACAGCTTCTTGGCTATGTTACTATCCAGTGATTACAACATATACAATAATAATAAATATATTTTTATTTTACCTATAGTGTACTTTTTAGATATTCAATATTAATAAGTCATTTTTTCTTTTTATGTTTATAGACTGTAAACAAGCAGATGTACCACATGATGGTAGGTAGTCGCATATTATTAGTATCTAACGTATACGTACGTATTAGTATAGTGAATGCGTTCTAGGCTAAGATAGAAAGATGAGGAAGGAAATAATTGTTTGTTATTTAATAAAGTCAAATAATATTAACCTTGTCTCCTTCGGCAACTTGTGTGATGACAGTCTCATCCTGAGGATTGATGGTGGGAAAGGTCTTCTTGCTCACAGCGTCCACCCATTCGTTGTTGATGAACAACTAAAAACATGTCAATTATATATTTTATTGACTGAGATTATTATTTCTTAATTGCTTATTTAAATTTATAAGAATAATCTTATGTACAATCGATTTAGATCATAATACTCATCATAATATTTAATTGCCTATCAGTCGCTTTCAACTTGCTTTCCATTATTAATTTTATTATTGCAAATTAAAGAAGTGGACATTATGACGTTATCTTTTTAATAAGTATAATAATTGGTAATTATTATCAATTGTAAAGTATGTTTTGGCTATTTCGCTCAAGTATTTGCTCATTAATTAGTGTTTTTGATGTAAATATATTTTAATTAGGAGGCATGTTAAACTTTTCAAAACTAGAAATCCTGGGTAAATCATATTGTCTCGTGTGACATCATAAATCAGCCAACAGCCATACCCTCGGTGGATATTGGGAAGAGATTACAGAAATCCCTTTTCGGTATTATGGGTTTGAGTTCAAGTCAACTCAAAGATATCTAAAGGCAAAATTGCTGATTCACTGTTTGTCTTCTGTGCATGTAATTAAAAAAATTACTTAATGTTCCAGTCTGACTTACAATTTTAGAAAATATCTAGACCAAATTTTTATCACCAGTTTATTATATTATCAAAATTAAAACTAGTGTAATAAAGTTGAGAATTGAAATGAAAAAATAATATCACAACTGTTTGTTATTTAATTTTGTAAACTGGCTATTTTAAATGATTGTACAGATGCCGGTTACTTCCACACCGATATGACATGTTAAACGATTACGCAATACGACTAAAGTGACAACAATAGACTATACAAAATAGGCATATATTATTTATATTTAAATTTGTTGAAGTAGGTATAACATCGATTCATAAATAGCTACCTAATACTGGAATGAAAGTTGGACGAATGGAAAGTCTTCAAATATTTCTAAGGTTAAGTGTAAGACTTATAAATGCGCAAATAGGTAGGTATATTCATATATCTTGCATTGAATATTCTATAATTCGGTCGGGACTAATACGGGTTACATATAAATACGATTGTAGTCTTTAGGCGGCAAAACATGTACATAATACGTAGATGTACCTAGTAGGCTACTCTAAGCAATCACATGGCTTGAAATCCGCACGAGGCGTAATGAGCTGGGATTTCAAGCCATGTGATTGGTGAATCGCGCACAGCTCCGCTCCGCTCCGCCTCAGTGGAACCGCACCCTAACTATTCTCGTTGTCCGTTGGAGTCTCCCACTCCCAAGGCAAAGCCAAGTTTTCTCAAACATATCGTGAAACGCTGCGCCGTTGGCATTAAGTGGAGTGGTACATAAATAAACCTATTTTTATTTTAAAACCTGTGTTTGTAAAAATGTTAAATGAAAAAGGTAAGATCGTATCGCTGTTATACTTAAACATAATTAATGTTAGTAGGATACTTTCTGAGAGATTAGCAAATAAAATATTGGGTGATCATGTACCTAGACTATCTAGCTATTTCAAAAAACCTAATCACCTACAACACCGGAAAAACTAATTGAAAAAGTGATACACCAACGATATACCTACATATATGGCATTAGTAAAACGCTTGATAAAACTATAAATGGTGTTTCAGTTGATTAGTTTCAAAAATCTATCTATGGAAAAAATCGGAAAAAACAATCCCTAAACGTGATATAGTGAATATTTGGTTAGTACCTAAACTAATTAAAACTGTAATACGATAACATTGTTCCGAATGAGAGTTTATAATTGCACATATGTAGGTTTTTAAATATTCCGTCTATTTACTTTTAATCTACAATTCAATTGATAGCAATTTTGAAAAAGTCACAGTTAGGTGTATTGCAACAAAACAGAAGGAACATAATATAGCTACATTAGCAATCGTTTTATGAAGAGAAAATTACTCAGTGAATCTAAGTATTATTTATTAATTCGCACAAAAGGATTCACATAACTGAATCTCATGTAAAATGGCGCAAACTACATAAGCAGCTTTGATTATATTCACGGTCATAAGCAGTTTGGCAATGGGTCCTGTAACAATAGTCAATCTACAGCTCAATACCCGGATGTTGACTGTTAGCAGTTAACGAGTCTCAATTGCAGACTAACTGCTTTGTGCAGTGAACTACTGGCTTATTTTGTATTCCACATGTGATGAGTTGTCGTTATGGGCAAACATTTGTATGGGTATTTGCTTAGGCCAATCAATGGTTAATCGTTGAACGACTGGGCTATTCAAATATGTATGCGAACATGCGGTATCCGCTGCCATGGGCGCGGGTAGTGAATGTGTTAAAGTGTATTTATTTATTATGTAGGTACCAACGCTGTACTTAGTCTCCAATAATTCTACGTTAAAAATATAGGTGGATGCAGGATTCGAATTCAATTATGTTCGGTAATACAACTGACAAATAATCAGAAAATCGCTGCCTCGTCGAATCTGAAATGAATGTTGGCATCAACTACATAACTGAAGCGGTCTAGAGCATACTCCACACGGCGCTCCAGCGAATCAAAAATAATTTAATATTCATATTCCCAATATTAAAATATTACCTATGTCGATTTTTTTCATATAGAAAATATTGGAGACTATTTTTAATGAAAGGAAATTGAATGATTTATCCTTTTGATACAACAAATTATGATCTAATTGTTCGAAAAAAAATCAATCCCTAATCGGACCTTTTGTAACTCTGGATACGACAGTTGAAAACATTCTCTTAATTTTGGATCCATAAGCCCATTTTTATTTTACGTTTTAGTCAAATGACCAAAATGACTCTATTGAAATAATTTTGGCTTCGTCTTCAGCTGGCAGCTGATACCTAGATACATACAAAACGTTTCATAAAATAAAAAAGTAATTTATAGTAGGTACCTACCTAATTAATCAAGCCATTAAACTGGGTTACAGGGTAATAGGTTGTTTTAAGGAAATCGTTTTTAATTCAACCTCAAAAACTAAAGTCTAAACTCTAACCATTGCATTTCATTCATTGTAACGTCCGGCATATGCACGTATCACCCTATATCAACTTATGTCATTAATTTAAAGCGATAACTTTCTGTACTCTCCTCGCTTGTACGCGTTTGTCGACGATTCTAAAGCGCGATGCGTTTATTTTATTAATAGAACGATACCCCACGTCTATGATGTTTTACACGGTTCCTGTCTAGTCTCTAGTCTATAAAAGCATCACATCGATAATGTACGACATGACTGTGTTTCAATGTTGTACCTTTACCGGAATCGTTGGTAAACAGTCTTAGAAAATTAACTACATATTTACACAATATGAGGAATCTGCTGTAATTTCATATTTTATAAATCTTTTATAAGATTTTTCAGTAGTTCAATAATTATCGACTATATTTAGGCGATGCTCAAATATCATTATTCGTTTGTCAATTTACAATTTTAACACTTTTTCTTAATTCTGCAAAAGATCAAAATAAATTACAGACAATTTGTAATTTGGAATTATGAACTAAAATAAATCCAGATCACGAAATTTAATGTGTTTGATCATATTGTTTTCAAATCAGAATGTGAAATATTGTTTTCAAACCAGTTAAATTCAACTGTTGTAAAGTTATTCAATGTGTTGTTGAATGTGTTACTATCAAAAGGCTAAGATTATGAAAATATATATTACCTTAGTGTATTTGATTTCAACGTTAGCCATGTTTCTTGTAATTCACACGCGTCTTAACCCGTCGCTGCCGTCCTGCAGAATGGGACACTGTAAAGTGAAGAGTGTGAAGTATAAAGTATTTATTCAATTATTCAGGAATCGGTCGCTATACTCGCTATACGCCGCATTGAATAACAGATAATATAAGGTTGGCATTGCGGCTTCATAATAATTTCAGTAGGGCTGTCAACGTCAATGACTGAGTAAAACAACACTTTCCGTTGTATTTTATATACCTACCTACATATTAGCTGACACCGCAAACGTTGTTAATGTTGTTATGTCATATAAATTATTGCTAGGAAAAGTGGCTAATAAAAAATAGGGGTTGGTGATAAAAGGGAGAAAATTTAGGGTTGTATGTATTTTTTTTAATGCCACATTATATATAGAAAAATAAAAACAAAAAATTTTGTCCAAAAATAAAAAAAATTGTTAAGGGTGAACAAGTCTTATCACTTAGGGGTATGAAAAATAGATAGTAGCCGATTCTCAACCTACTGAATATGCATACAAAATTTCATTACAATCGGTGAAGCCGTTTCGCAGGAGCATGGTAACTAAGGGCGCTTTTAGTGTCACGCACGCGGATTTACTCACGCACGCGGGAATGGCCCTCATGTTCATCTGACTGTCTGACTGCGATGAAGCTCATTTAGTTTCAAATTTACACGGTAAATTCGCTGCTTTATCTACTAAATGCCTTACTAATGTAATTAACGCAGTACAAAGTTATTCCATGTATAAAATTATTTGTCTCGTGTCATCATTCTCTGCAGTCAAAGGTAGAAGAACACGACAAAGGTGGAAGAACACGACAAAGATTAAAAAAGAAACCACTTTATAATGCATATCTATAAGTACGACAGTAATGTTATTATGCAGTTTTGCGCGTTAATTACGGAAGATATTGTAGACTTGTTATATCTTTGAACCGCAATCAACTTTTAAAGTACCCTTTACTTCGAATATGGTCTAAGATAATTCCATAAATGACGTAGAGTGGTTATTTTTATCGACAGACAGAGTATTTATGTATTAAAATGCTGGTGGGTTATATTATTGCTCCACTACAATGGCACCTGACGCAGCCTATACAATCATGAATTTTTACAAAAATAAAGTTAGTATTTGAATCGTCAAATGCCAGTGAATTGCTAGTACTAAATCAAATTTACATACGGTCCGCAACTATGTTACGGACTCCTGACATATTTCGCACGGAATTCAATTTGAAAATCAATATTCAAAAATGATTCAGCAAAAAATTAAAGTCATGTGTACACGACGCAGCGGTATTTTGTCGATAGTAAACAACTAAAAGTTGCATTAAGTGTTCAAGACAACATTCGGGTGTTGGTCGCGCCTGTACCGCCGCAGACGTCAACACCAATTAAGTGGTGGATTTCCTATAAACCTATTGGAAGTGATTGGCGTTGGACAACAAATCATTGATTCCACAAATAAATAATTCAGTAAGCCGGTAAGATCTGAATATCAAATATTTCTCGGAGACACTAGTCAGGATGGTGGTATAATGCTCCGATCATCAGGTTACAAGGTGAAAAATAAAACACAGCGGGCGTT
>DWJQ01001710.1:0-10588 GCA_018248915.1 Hesperia meskei straton | reverse complement strand
CCTTGTGTGGGTGGCTTGCTAGCTAGCCTGTTCTCGCTTTAACGAATTACCATAAGTGTAAAAGGGAAAGAATTACGTGCGTAGGTTAATATCAGTTAATATTGCATAGTGGCGCGAGCACGAAATTTGTATGCGTGAGAAGCCCGCAGAGGGCTTGGTGCCAGTTTTAGGTTATAAACGTCACCACTGACAGGTGCGTTGCGGTGATATTGCCAGATGAGAGGTTAAACCACGGAGTGCAGTGCACTGTTTATTTACGCGCTTTATTTAAATGTGCATTACATTGTAATTCAGTACAAACAATATTGTTCTTCTGGTTTAGCAGTATTAGTAACGATTTGTAAAAGAAATGAGTGAAAGGAAAAGAGATTATCCCAGCGGCGCTGAGAAAAGAAAAATTAAACAGAAAAGGGACGAGGTTATAAAAAAAGTGCCCAAAATTTCTTCATTTTTTCAGAGACAAGATACTGTGAGTGATTTAGATTGGAAAGGTAAGTACTACACTACTACCCAACCCATTTATTAGGGGCCCGTAGTGATAAACAAGGAAATCTTTTAATTTCGGTCTGTCCATCTGTCCGTCACAAAAAGTTGTCTCCCCCCTCGATTTTCACAATTATACTGTTTTTAGGGTTCCGTGCCTTGATTAAAAAAAACAAAATTCTAACTTATCTATAGGATCGATTTGTTTTGTTGTTTGTTTATCAGTCCGTATCGTATCGTTAATTGCGTGTTGAGAACTTCAGATGTGCAGACTCGCTTTCGGGTTCTCGTTTTGTATGGCCACTACACTACGCGCTGCGTTTAAATAGCACGCAGGTGTATAGTAATGCACGGACGGGCTGCAGGTGATTTTGTATCTACTAATAGGTACGAGCACAATCCGCGTATAATCTGTGTGCGTCTGAACTGAACACTCTCTATCTGTGACCCTTAGTAACGTTATTTATTTATATATAACTCTTTTTAGTTTAGTATCAAAGCATTCGTATTTATTTTTTAACAATTACTCGTTTATTTTTAGATTCTTCTGAAGCATGTTCTTCGTCACATATCCATCCGGAAATAGAAGAAAGCCAAGCACATACTTTATCGGATGTCCATCCTGAAATCGAGGAACCCCAAGTCAACGATTCTGATATATCTGCAGATAATGCAGATTGTAATATAATTTCATCAGATAGAGGAAATTTTGGTGACAATTTAACTGAATGCGAACGAAAAATAATTTTTAAATTGGGTCCATTTAAACCACAAGGACCATTTCCAAAAGTTTCAGAAAATAACCGACCTTTTTCAGCTTATTATTATTCATATTTCAATCAGGCAGGCATAAAAATTATAAGACCATGGTTATGTTATTCTAACGTTTTAAACAAACCGTACTGTCACTTCTGTTGGTTATTAGCAGATCGTCAAAACAAATCGTACTCCTCTGCTTGGGTTAACGGTGTTTCGGTTAGAAGCAATTTCACACAAACTATTCTTGACCATGAAAAGTCACAGCAGCATATTAGTGCCTCACTCTCTTATAATAATTGGTTGCAAGGAAATACCATCGATACTCTATTGAAAAGTGAAATCGATAGTAAAATTACATTCTGGAGAGATGTACTGCATCGTATAATTAATGTTATAATTACTTTAGTATCTTGTAATCTACCTTTGAGGGGGCATGATTCTGATTCTGGCAATTTTATGGCAATTTCACGTCTGCTATCTAACTATGATGCAACTTTAAAAGAACTTTTTCTAAAACCGAAAGGTGAAATAAATTATTTAAGCCCTACGATTCAAAACGAAATTATTAGTTTGCTTGGTACTAACGTTAGGAACAGTATTATCTCAGAAATTAAAAAAGCTCCATTTCTGACAATAATTCTGGATACAACACAAGACTTGTCAAAAATTGACCAACTATCTGTAGTTTTTCGATATATCTCGGTAACAGAAAATGATGATAATGTGCCTAAAGAAATAAAAATCTGTGAGTCCTTTTTAGGATTCATAGCAGTAACCGATTGCAGTGCTGCAGGTCTGAAAACTGTCATTTTAAATTTGACTAAAGAATATGGAATTGATTTGACTAAATGTAGAGGACAGGGATACGATGGAGCAAATGTTATGTCGGGTGTGTATGGAGGATTACAAACCCTAATAAAAGAGCATGCTCCAAATGCCGATTATGTTCATTGTGCTGCGCACGCTTTAAACTTGGTTTTGAACGATGCTGCGAGACATGTTCGTGAAGTATCGACTTTTTTCGATAATTTAGAAAAAATATATACTTTTTTTGGCAATAGTATAAAACGCTGGGCTATGCTAAGTGACGATTCATCTGAAAAATATTTGATTACCCTTAAAAAGGTATGTCCTACCAGATGGTCTTCTAGGAACGACGCTTTATTAGCAGTAAAGAAAAATTTTTTACTAATCATGAAAACTTTGTACCAACTAAATTTAATTTCAAATAAAAAAGATGAACGTGAAGAATGTAAAAGTATAATTAATATTTTAGAGAGTTTTGATTTCTTAGTGCTCGTTACATTTTTTTCTTCACTATTTGAAATTATTAATCCTGTTTCTAAAGCTCTACAGCATGATAATAATGACTTACAGAAATCTAGTATTTTATTAAGTAATCTTTTAAATAGACTGTGCCAATTAAGAAATCAGAATTCATTTAATCGTTTGCTAAATGAATCCAAAGATTTAGCAAAAAAGTGGGGGGTAACAACTGGTTTTAAAAACAGTAGGCGAAAGATAACGAAGCGTTTTTTTGATGAGTTATCACAAGATGAGAGAATTTCCGACCCGGAATCCTATTTCAAAGTCAATGTATACTATTGCTGTTTAGATATATTAATTTCTCAAACTAAAGAAAGATTTCAGAGCCTTTGCAACCTGAGTAGTATATTCGAAATATTACAACCGGAGAAACTCCTATCTTCTTCAAGCGAAGAGATATTAAACGCTTCCGGAAAACTGTCTGCTAAATACAGTAAAGACATCTCACTTAATCTTTGTGACCAATTAAAGGCTCTAAAAACATGCTTAAATTCTGAAATTAAAAAAATTTATTCCATTAAAGAACTCATTGAATTATTGCTAGTAAAATTCAATAGTCTTGCATCCAGTTTTCCCGAGGTAATCACAGCATGCTTTTTATTCTTGACCCTTCCAGTTACAACCGCAACGGCAGAAAGAAGTTTTTCAAAATTAAAACTAATAAAAAATTACTTAAGAACTTCGATGGGACAAGAACGGCTGTCAGACATCTCACTATTGTCCATAGAGGCAGAAACTTTAGAAAAACTAAAATCATCATCAGCCATAAATGATTTAATAAATCAGTTTGCCGATAAAAAGGCAAGGAGAGTGAATATTTAAAATTCGATTTTTATTTGTAAAATGGGTAAATTATGTGATAAATAAATATTACTTCTCACAATATTTTTTTTCTTTTGTGAAAAATCTTTACCTCCATATAAGGGCCTCCAAAAAAATTTTTATACGGGGCCCCGACAAGGCACGCTACGCCACTGTTGCGCTCTATACATCAATATAGATGTTTTGTTTAAATGTAGTATTTATCTCTTAAATATTATTTATTAAAACCCTTCCAAACCCTTCATTTAACTCTCTATACTAGACATTGAGGCTACATATGCCTCAATTATGAGTCTACAAGTTTCAACTTGGATCCCTATAAGGCTCAATTCGACCCTGCGTCATTCTGAAAATGGGAATATGCGTTAAAAATCCAAAAGGAAAGTATAAACATAGTACTATCTTCTACAGTAACAAATAATGCGTTCATACTTAATATTTTCAAACATTAATAAGTCTTAGAACTCAAGACGTGTCCAAATAATTTTATAAATATATATTTACAAAAAATACATGAATGCGCGTGTACATAGCGTCCTTTAAACAATGTAAGCACAGCGTTATATCACGGTTCAACTATACGAGTGTCGCTCGATGCCGGGGTGATGCGGGGTGACGCAGTGTTACGCAATGTCGAATGTTGGTCACTAGCTACGTCAGCCGGCGTTGGTGTTGGTCTGAGACTTCTGTTCGAACATCGCCGCCATGTCGCGAATATTGTACGAGGGTGACATTTTGTCTTTCCTGTGGACATTTTGGCAGGTAAATTTTTATCCAACCCATTAATTAACGTACTTTCGATCGTATGATGTAACAGACTTAACTACGACGTTGCTTTTATGAGACCTCTTCATAAACGAATGGCATAAAAATGCACATGGAATTCAACCCGAAAATTCATCCACCTTATTTCTCACCTCTTCAAACGTACTTCGTCAATCACGGGGACTATAGCCAATGTGTAATTAATGAATATATTATTTAAAAACAAAATGTCTGTGCATTATATTACCATACAAACAATACACGTATTTTTCAGTTACATATTGAAAGCACGAATTTTGAAAATTAATGATTGGTTATTTTTATGAGAAAAGTTTTTAAAGCCAATTAAAACGAGTACAATTAATTTTACAAAATGTTTAATGATGAGGAAACACATTAGATACAGAAATTGAATTTATTTTTGTGTATGTTTGTGTGTGTTAGTTGATGATATTATTATTCAATATCTTATAAATTACGATGTCGATTCGCCATTCACAGTTTCTCCTAGTTTACAAGTGCAGATTTGACGAACTTCAAACACGTTTAAAAACATTGTGAAGAACTATAAATTTTCCGTAATTGCGCCAAGTGAGAATTCATATCATCATCCAACGAGCCATATGAATGACAGACATACAAATAACAAATGATGTAAACGAGTATATGAATTAATATCTTGAGTTGTGGAAGAAAATCCAAGTTACGAAGGTACATAAATACATAATTATATTATGTGTAGTAAATTCCATGTAAGGTCTATAGAATGTAAATGTATTTATCACAATGGCCTATAACTCTGTGTAACGGAACTGTTACCCACCAAACAAATTTTGTTACTATAAAAATGTTTTTTTCATAACAACCATAGTACAAATCGACTTGCCGCAAGCATGCATGCTGGAAATCTATAATAATATTATAGATATTCTTTTCAAACTTTACTGTCTACCTGTCTTGCAAAACTAACTCGAATAATGTAATGGATTGTGGTAAATACTGATTTTGATTCTACATAATGCATGTCGGGAGTATTACTACAGAAAATGACTCTCGCAAGAAAGGGCACCTAACTATGTCTAACAAAGCAGTCTTGTCAATTTTTTTTTCGTTTTATATACAGAAATCTACTCGGAACCTTTTAATCAAAAATATTTTTCCTTAAACTTATATGTATGTATATGTATAATATAACATGTAAACATATACAATATGCGCTTAGTGTATAAATTGTTCTTGAAATCTGACGAAAATATTAAAAAAATATATGAGTTAAAAGGTTTATGTGAAATAGATACGAATGTGTAAGAAGATGAAATAAAAATAAATTCAAAACTACTTTATTTCTCCATAACATGTTTCCTGATCATTACAAAAGGTTAAAAAAACAATACTCATACATACCTATCTTCTTTGCCACGCTCGCTACTGCTTTCTACGTTTCCGTCTTCTACATTGTCGGGGCTGACTGGCGAAGGTATAGTGTCCAAGTTATTGCTACTCCTAGCTAAAGAAAATCTCATCCTCTGCCCCAAGTCAACTGTATTTCTCCTCTCAAACTTAGGTAGTTCATCTTTCAACCTATCCTCTATTTTATCTTCTTGCTCCTTCTTTATTTTAATTCTCGTTAGCTGCTCAGGATTACTTCTAAACGACTGAGAGCTGTACTTTTCTCTTAAGAAGTTCCTACGTTCTTCCTTGTATTTCTCTATCCTTTCTCTACTTAACTTCTTCTCGGTGTCAACGCCTATTAGATTCTTTAAATCTGTAGGCCGTTTCATTTCAAACCTCTGGACTAGGGATATTTTATTCTCAGTGGTAGGTGTTATGCTACCTTTCTTTGCCTCTTGAGTATTCAAATTTAAGTCTGGAAGACATTTCTGCGTCATCTCTTTAACTTCTAAGCTTTTTCTTCTATCATTTTCAGTTCCAAATTCTTTCACGAATGCGTTTTCGTCTAGCGATCGAGCGTTGCACGAATTTTTAGACAATTTATATGTTTTGGGCGACACGAGCGGTGGCAGCTTGATCGAATCCGTTTTTATAACTTCATGTTTATCGTCTTTACGTTCTAACGTTCCATATTTAATATCAGTTTTGTATTTATCGAATGTAAACGGACCTTTTTGTTCCGTAGGACTTTCGAATCTTGTCGCGAGCTCTCTAACATTGAGATTCTTGGTTCCAATTGGTTTAATAACATTACCGTTGTCTTTTTCTATCTCGTCATGGTCATTGCTTACGTCATTGTCTACAACTACACCATCGCTTACATCTACCTTATCACAGATTTTGAGAGTATCAACATTAATATTTTCATAATCGTTCTGTCTCGCTTCGAACCCAACGTTTTCATAATGTGTCTCTTTTTCGGGAGATTCTAAAATCATCGCATTAACTTCTTCTATACTTTTCTTGAAGAATTTAACTTGACTGTATACATCTATGTTATCACCTAAACTCGTCTGTTCAACAGGTGTTTCTAAAATAATTAAATCTTCGTTAAAATCATCAGGCTGACAGGCCTGTTGGGTTGGTAGACTAGCATCAGTTTCCGGTACCGGCGCATCCTCAACTATAGTTAAATTTTTATCCAAATCTATGTCTTCATAGACCGAATCCCTTTCATTCGTCGGTGTATCTATATTATTAATCGGTTCGTAGTCCGGCGTGTTGGTTTTAACGGGCGATCGGAACGTTATACTGATAGTAGATTTAAGGGGACTTTTCAATGGACTTCCAGGAGAACTTTTAGAAGTGCTAGAAGACTGTAGATTTATGTAATTCGGTCTGGTAAAATTGTAGCATTCGTACAATTCATCGCTTTGCTTGGTTAGACTAACATTGGAGTAAGTGGACGAACTTTCGTGTGATGACGTCATAACTTTCATCAATTCCATATTTTCCTTTCTGTGCGACTGATCCGAATTAGATGACGTCGAAACCGCGGACAATCTATTAAGATTTTGATAGCTTATATCTGTGGAATGTAAGGGGCTTGCTTCAAGGCTGTCGTGCAGATTATTCTCAGAGTAATCTCGCGTTAAATCTTTCATGTTTTCGTAGTCTGTGGCTTTGAGTTCACATTTTAAGCATTTTTCTTCATCACAATTGTCACAATCTTCATTTTTTATTGTGATAGTGTGTTTGTTGTCACTTAGCTCTGAATCGCTTTCCAACGGGTCGTATATTGGGGTTACTGGGGTCAGAGGACTGGAATTTATGGTGCTGGTGGTCAAATTGCTTATAGAAGAGTTTTCCGCGGGCCAGTCTATTTTGATCAACGTAGAATGGCCGTCTTTGCCATGCCAGGTGAGCCTAGACACTGGTTTCTCGTCAGTCGACAGTGTAAGTGGATGGTACATGCCACTGTATCGGGATGAGTTTTTGGTTTTTCGCGGCGAGATCCTCTCTCTGCAAGCCGCGGGTTAGGGAAGCGGAAATTAATATGTTATAACGATTGGGTTAATGAATTTAGAGTAACGCCTTTTGATTGTTTAATTATCTTAAATTATTGCTATTTTTATTTATGAAACTATGTACATATTATAAAACGACGAAACGTTATAATTAGGCTTTGTTAATTTTATGTACTTTACAGTTAAGACGCATAGACAATAAACGGGATTTATTTAAAGCACCTTTCAAAGATATTAAGGAGTATTATAGGTCTATAATTTAAAACTCATTAAACAATCAACTGACATTCCTCTAAACAGATACAAGAACATATCATACTCAAGACTCAGAACAAAACATTTCATTATCAATTTGATTTAAATACAAAATAATACAATTTGTTATTGCCAATTATTCAATGAAATTTTGCAAACAATTTAAAAGCTACAAAATTAATAACCACAAATTCACAATACATAATCGTGTGCTCGTTACAATACTTCTCAGGCAAATATAATAGTCATAGAACAAATATATAAGATAAAGTGCTTTTTCACGAAAGACTGACATACAAGTAAAGCAACCAAATGTATTTTTAATTCACACCAAACTTTATGGCCTCTCTGAACTTCACGCAGTGTGCTGTGCGGTACACAATATTCGAGTAATATCGCGCCTCGCGTAATCAAATCGGACAGTAAGTTTGGGGTTAGTTACAATTTGAAATTAAGGGTCGAATTTTGATATCCTCTTATAATTCAAAAAGTGTCGTTACCTTTTCTCAAAAGACGATACTATCAACAGATCAATCACCACACAATATGAAGCTTCACAAGCTATCAAAAGTGTCACAAGCGAGCTCTCGTCGCCGGTGGCTCCTGATGACGAACCTCGGAATCGGTTCGAAACTAGTCGGGCGAATCCGACAAAACTGCGTGAGGTAGGTAAGCCGCGTTATATACGTAAAATGAATATCAAGCTTCATGTATGAGGTTCGTTCGTTTTTGAAACTTTGCAACTTACTTTATTTTCATACGTATATACATAACAACATTGTAAGTTTATATTTGTTCTATGATTATTTCATTAAAAAGAACATAATTGAATATTGAAGAACAAAAGAGCATGCATTTTATTCCTTGCTATCTTTTATATTACAGGACTCGGTGAATGAACGGTGATTTTATGGTTTGTGCTAACATGATAACAGAATGTTGCAAGCTTTTACGTTCCGATTCCGACGTATCATCACACTAACAAATAAGCACCAACCTGAAGTATGCGACTGTTGTATTTAATAACAATTAGGTAAACAAAATACTACAAGAAATAAACCGTTTCTAACACCTATTGAAGGTCAAAACTGGCATTTAAAGGACAAAAAGGCACAAAATACTTTTTTTTTGTGTTAATATTTTGCTTAATATCCCGTTGGCCGTTATCGTAGGTATACTTAAGTACCCCCGTTTCGAAAAAACTCAATAGGAAGTATGGAAAGGTAAAAGACGAAAAACCTCAGTACAATATTTATAACAATAATATTTTTAACAGTAAAATAATAACTATGGTCATACCCCAGGTCGGAACATAAATAAGACTTAAGAGTAAGCTACTACTGCTACTCTAGTGATAATAATAAGAGATATTTCAAAGGAGGGAGACGGCTCTATGCTCGTCTTCTATCAAAAAAAAATCTTACCTCAGTTTGACATTATTGACAGTGGCTTGGAAATCTGACATCGATGACAGTGGACTATCGCGGTCTTTGCATAATCTGTAAAAAAAGAATTTGACTAAATATTTATGCACTTCATTCTTACATTCAGTTTTACGTGTTGCACTTACGTTTTTATAAAACTTAGTAGATGAGCTTCATAATTTTTTTAAATTAAACAGATCTCCATTTCTAAGAATTCTTACCATACCGGATAGAAAGGTGTGGAGCCGGTTACACTTTTTTAGAAGCGACCATCTCAGTCCTCAGCAGTAGCAACACATCTTGTGACCGAATTAGAACGTGACTCATACTAACAAGAGCATGCAGCACAACGACCATAAAATACCTTCCCTTTATTAATAAACAATCTGAGTGATTGACTAACAGACAACACACAGCCGAAACTACTGAACGGAAGAAATTAAAATTTGGCATGTACGTTCCTTGGAGAGTGTAAGGCAGCACTAAGAGATGATTTTTGGAAATTCCACCCCGAAGGGGGTGAAATAGGGGGGTGAAGTTTAAACGAATTCCACGCGGGCGAATCCGGCGGGCGGAAGCTAGTGTTTTATAACCCCACGTACCGTTTAGCGAGGTCGGGCGCGGGCGGGCTGGCGCCGCGCGCGTTGGCGGGCCGCTTCTCGGCCGCGGCGGGCACCTCGCCGTCGCAATCGATGTAGCCCAGCTGCGCCACCTGCCGCTCCAGTTGCTCCAGGGCGAGACGCTTCCTGTAGCAAATATTGTAACACACCCTTAAACATAACGTTGCAAACAAACCTTTGTCAGCTTTGACAGCTTGGAAAACCAGCAAGTTATCAAAAATTTCGCATAATTATTTGTAAAGGTCCGTGCTACACTTGTGGATTCACATATTCACATGAATATAAATAAGCGCTATTAGTCTTCGCCTCTTGTGATGCTCACTGGATGAGGCTAAGACAAGACATGAAGTAGTACTTGATGGAATTTCCTGAACCCTGTGCTAATCAGTTTGATCCCCAAGCTTCCTTAGCCAGGTACAGTTGTGAGCCCGGTTGGCTAGCTATCACCCTCTTGCCTGAGTCAGCCATCAAACGATTGAATTATTGAATGTGTTGCAATGAGGGTCGCTGTTTTTGTGCTCACCAGTTGGCGCCACTGGCGAGTGAGGTCCTGTTGTCAAAGGCTGCCCGTGACCCATTAGCTTCCGATGACATGAATTCATATACGGCGACAAATGTGATTCCACGCCGTGCTGGAAGCTAAAGAATAAACAATGAGAAGTGACATTCTGACAAGTGAGAAATGACAGACAGACCTCACTTTCCACTAGCGCCT
>DWJQ01001709.1:0-10590 GCA_018248915.1 Hesperia meskei straton | reverse complement strand
GGTAGGAATGGTACTGAGTACCTTGGCGGGCGGTGGTCCTACCCCGGGCGAACTCTAGGCTCTACCACCTGAAAAAACATTATGTTCTGGGTGTTTGGTATACTTTTGCTAGGAATATTTTAATTTTGATAGAATTTATTTCGTTGCTTTGATTTTACTTTTTGCACAAATTTTTAGGGGGAATGCCATGTAAACCTTTTGTGTACAGTTTTGTATGAATATCGGCAAAATAAAATAAACAGACATTGGTAGATGATAAAGTTTTTATAATAAATTAAATGCGTTTTTAAAAGGTCTCGGCGCGGCGGGGCAGTTCTTTTAAACAACGTGGTTACCACCATTCAACAATAAATTTAATTTTATGTACCTAACGATTACGTAATCCCCAAAAAAATTATCAATCAAATACCTCCTTTATTTAAGCCACAGCAACTTTTTTTTCAATATTCAAAATTTCAACACGCTGTATCTATCATTATTGTACTAGCAAAAGATTGTTGCCGCTCTTGTCAAAGGTGCCGGACCTATGTTTAGATAGGCTGTTCTATTTTTCCTTGTATTTTTGTAAATAAGATGTTAGGCGTTTTTACTAATTGTAATATTTTCCTTGAATAAAGCAGGGCTCGTGGTTTCATTTACTGTTGAATGGTGGTATCCGCCTTGTATATGAGTAGTAGTAAAATTTTAAACGCATATACTGAATTTCACAGATTTTTGTTTATACATTGAGTACTTAACTGTTGATGAACTATAAAACATCATAATATTGTTGTTGGTTTTAAGAGAAAGACGTAGTTTTTTTGCATAACATTAGTTTAATTACTTAGGCATATATTCTTGTAGAATACAGATTATTCAGTTTTAATTAGAAAGTACCTACGGTATTTAATTACTTTTAATTATGTCAAATACCTACGTTTAACAATGTTTATAATTGGGACGTCCTGTAAATATTAGTAGTGACCTACATATCGAATACACGTTTAAGTAACAATGCACGTACAGTCGACCCGTTTAACTTTGAATTTGGGTGTAACTTTAAACCCCGCTCCCAGGGTTCTCATTATTGTTTTAATTTAATTTAACCTAACCTCAACTAAGTCAGTTTATATAGGTAACGTAAGCTTAATTTTCCTTGAGGCCAAGGCATTTACCAAATAAATGATCATATTATAATGACATAATTAGTTACACACGTTAACACAGTATTTGGATTTTTGGATAAAAATTTTAGCGACTCCCTTAGATATTCACATCTAGGTGAGCTGTTCGGTATTGAACTTTTTAATTTTTGTTCGGAACAATCGTGGTCATGCGTTGATATTGATATATTGACATCGGACACTTTTACGTTCATAAGCGACACTCATGGTTGTAAGCGCTGGCTTGACCACTGTGTAGTAACAACTGCAGCGCTGGTAGTGAGTGTGAAAGTGCTTTATGACACTTATTCATCATCATCCGATCATTTCCCCATACAAATGGAGTGCGATATGAACTTAATAAGACCTAAAATTGCTAAACCTAGTAAACATATTAACAGTGTGATATGGGGTTACAGGGATATCAGTCAAATTGAAAAATATAAGAGATTTTGTAATTCAAAATTGAAAATGATTATTTTTCCAAATGAAATGTCACAATGTGCTAATAAATTTTGTTCAGATCCTAGTCATAAGGTAGTTATAGACAATTTATATGAAAGTGTAATAACAATACTTTTTTCGGAGGGTTAAAAAATGTGTAATAACATTAGTACTCGGGGTAACTCCAACTCTAAACGTGTGGCTGGCTGGAATAGGCATGTGCGGGATGCCCACTAGTGGGCGCGTCTTTGTCTCCAAACGTGGTACACTCATGATCAGCCTAGGAATGGAGGGATTTTTAGAGACATGGTTGAATCCAAAAGAGTCTTCAAGTCCAGATTAAAATGGTGACAAAATAATCAGCAGCAGATTAAAATGGATATACTTGCACAACGCCATTCTGACAGGGACTTCAAGCTTTTCTGGAAAGCGACAAATAAGCTAGACCCAAAACCAGGCCTTCCTGTGAGCATTGCAGGGCTAAGCAAACCTGAAGATATAGCCAATGCTTTTCAGTCGCACTTTAGGGTGAAGCCCCCGCGTGTGCTTGCGGCTGCGGAGCTTGATAATGAGAATTTTTATAATGACTTAAGTATTCGTTTTTCCGCTAAGGAAGTGGCTAACGTAATTAAGTGCATGGTATAGGGAAAATCCCCAGGACACGACAATCTTAGCATTGAGTATCTGCAGTACGCCGGTGACCATCTGCCGAGGGTGTTATCTCTGCTCTTCAACTTTTGTGTCAGTCACTCCTATCTGCCTAGTAATATGTTGAAAACAGTAGTGGTCCCTATTGTTAAAACAAGACGGGTGACGTTTTGGACATGTCCAATTATAGACCAATATCGTTGGCTACTACTGTGGCGAAGGTATTGAACAGTCTAATTGATTGGCATATGAAACAATGCATTCACTTAAACGATGCACCGAGAGTCCACTGAGAGTGCAATCATGTGCCTCAAGCAGATTGTTCAATACTATACAGCCAGAAAGACGCCAGTCTACGCCTGTTTTTTGGACCTGTCCAAGGCGTTCGACCTGGTTTCGTATGACTTGTTGTGGGAAAAGTTGAAGACTGAGACTAATGTACCACACGAGTTAGTGTTCTTACTCCGCTACTGGTATAGTAACCAAACCAATAAAGTTAAGTGGGCAGGGTCGTTCTCACGGACGTACGGCTTGGAGTGTGGTGTGAGACAGGGAGGGTTGACGTCTCCCAGGCTCTTTAATTTATGTATATATTAATCGACTAATCGAGGAACTCAGCAGTACCAAAATAGGATGCCACATACATGGTATTTGTTTAAACAATATTAGATACGCAGATGATATGGTGCTGCTGAGTCCCTCGATTTCCACGCTACGCAAATTAATACGTATTTGCGAAATCTATGCTGAGGTATACGGGCTCAGATATAACAAAAAAAGAGTGAGTTTATGGTGTTAAGAGCTGGTTCTAAGTTTTATCAGAACGTCCCACCTGTTACTATCAATGGTATTCCACTTAATCGTGTATCTGAATTTAAGTATCTGGGTCACTGGGTAACAGAAAACCTGCAAGACAACGCAGATATCGAAAGGGAGCGTAGGGCGCTGTCGGTTCGGTGTAATATGTTGGCCCGTAGATTTGCTCGCTGTACTAGTGCAGTCAAGGTCACGCTTTTCAAAGCTTATTGCCAATCCTTTTACACGAGCAGTCTATGGGTTAACTATACGCAGAGAGCTTATAGCGCATTGCGCATTCAGTATAATAATGGGTTTAGGATGCTGATGGGATTGCCGAGATTTTGCAGTGCGTCTAGCATGTTCGCTGATGCAAATACTGATGGCTTCCATGCCATCATCAGAAAGAGATGTGCATCGCTGATAAAGCGCTTTCGAAGCAGTTCCAACAGCATCCTGAAGTCTGGCAGATGGGTCTCTCCATTCCTCTCACACTGGGTAACACTCCATTTACTGTAGTGTGTGGGGGGCGCTCCTGTCATTTCGATACTATTTGTGTTATTAAGTTTTGTGTTCATATTTTATTTTAATGTCATGATTGTTGTTTTAGATTATAAGTTTTTTCTGTTGCCATCTTACTAACCCCTAGTTAGTAAGTCTTACTAACAAAATATGATCCTGCTTTTTGCTTTTTGTTGCCTTAATAAATAAATAAATTATTATTATTATTATCTTACCATAGGGCAAAGTAAGTAAGAGAGCCAAAAAAATGTTTCGGTCGTCATAAAAAAACATTCTTCAATGACGATTCCGAGTGTGCTTGGTAATTCGAGATTCAATTGTTTTACTTAGGTGGCTTTGATCGAGGAATTTTATATTTCTACTAAATACAACATCAATGAGCAAGATTTAAAGAAAGTGGTAATATGAGTTGTGGTGATTCGAGGTGATGTGAGATTCGATGCAGTGAGGAGATGAGAGGTGATAAGGAGGGAGTCCTTCCAATGTTTCCCGCTACCCTTTTGGATGGCAGAACCATCCAATGCATATTTAAATTTCAACTGAAACTCGTAGTTAAGACATCGCTACTGTTATAACATTAAAAAAACCGCCGGCAAATTAACGCAATCGCAAGGTTAACTACAGTGTTATTATTTGGAGTCTGCCTTGGTTGTTTTAAATCTTTGCAGGTCAGGAGTCAAGATATTGGGAGATTTGCGCAGTGGAAATGGAGGCTTAGGATAAAATAAACTGAGGCACAAGCTTATTTAAATCGATTTCATAGTTTTACAGTATCGGAAAACAGACGAGCAATAGCTATAAATAAATAAAACGCCTATAACTCACACTACCTACATTTTATATCTTAAATGTTCATGCACAATTATTACCACTATAATTACATATACTGGGTATAGATTAAGTCGATAAAAAACGTACCTTGTATGCTAATGAACAACTTGCTGGTAAGTACTTCAAAGTTAAAACCAAGTAGGTAGGTACAACGCGAAATATATTGTCGATAACGCGAATTAAAGGGCGATAAAAGGCCGATACCAAGTTCCAACTGACATCCGAATGTAAATATTATCGTAGACTGATTTTTAATTTATTTATTAGCTTATTATCGTAGTGTTTGCGTTTAGCGCGCGCGCGGGCCGCGAGACTCGTACACTTGTGTCAAAACAGTTGCGCTTGCGCATTTACATCGTAACGGTGAAAGATAAAAATAGATATCTCATACGTTAACGTGAATCACTATTCAATACCGGAACGCAACTCGATTTTTGATTCGTTTTGGGTTTTACTTAAATTAACAGAGATATTATTATGTATTATGAACTGGCAACATTTACACAGGTAGCAAACATTACATCATCAAATGAGTCTCTGTTTACTTCTTATAGCTTGAGGAGCGGATCTACTCAATGTTCAAGAACTTTTAATGCTTCTCCGTATAACATCTTTTTACAAAGTTTTATGCTTCTAAGTCAGTGGTCGTCAAACTTTTCTGGCTAAGGGCCACACAAGGGCCCATTATACTTATATATATATATGTATGTATAGTATCATACGGAATAATTGTTTTGATAATGTAGTTGACAATTGGAACTATTTGCTTTTTTGCGGCACTTGCGGCTCGCGCAGATACCAGCCACCAGCACTAACCTCAGTTTGACGACCACAGTTTCAAGTCTACTGTTTCAGGCTGTGCTGTGTCGTGTCAAATTTTTGTATAATTTTAATTATTATTTCCATGAATTCCATTGTAAACAAACTTATCTAAGTAGGCTTAAGCTCGTTTGGTGTTTTATGTTTTTACGCGCTCTAATACCGCTGTGCCTAAGCTTGTGAAATTAAAATAGCTCTGCAAAACAAATTATTATGAAAGTAATAATAAGTAGTAATAACGTTGTCGATTTTTACCAACGCTCTACCACAAGTATTTGTACCGGAATGTATGTGGTAGAGTTGTGGTGTGATGTCATCCTTTTATCTTATTATATTTTTTCATTATAAATCAACCTATGTATTAAATTATCAGTGAAGACAATATTACTGAAAAGGAATTAGGTATGTGATTTTTCTACTAATATAAATGAGTAAAATTTTATTATTATAGATACATCTAAGGAACAGATTACCAAGAGGAGGTAAACTGAGTTCAATAAAGTGCCCTGGGAGAGCTCAACGTCTAATAATAACCCAGGTTACAAAAAATAAAAACCTCATTAAATATTTTAACATATATTAATAATTAACATAAAAAGGTAACACAGTTTTGACTTGTCGTCCGATTACAAAAGGTTTATCTACTTACTTATTTTATATTTTCCACAGTTAAATTGACACGAAGGTATACCAGAAAAAACTATAATCGCCAATATTACTACTAAGTATAGTTTTCCTACTTAATAAATACTATGTATGTAGGTATATCAACAAGGAACTACAAATCTTGTTTATTGTGTAAACGATTAAGAAGAAAGTATAAAATAGTTCATATAAAACGCTAGGCGTTCTTATCACCATCGATTTGTTTCAGACAAGAATAAAAGAGGAAATTTTCTTTAGGCATCAGTGGAATGCAATTGACCAAAGTGAATAGATATTACATACACACAGATTAGATAGATGAGTGTAGAAATTGATCGAACTGTTAACTTAATTTTTTGTTTTCAACATATAATAAATGTGTTTGTAACACATTATATAAAATAAACCCTTCACGTCTTCTATATTTTACTTTCACTATGACAAATCACACTCTACTGGGCACACAAGATTAGAGCCTACTATGGATAAAACGTTTTATTTTACAATGTCTTTCTGTTCATTACTCCACGAAGTGTTTACTAAGTTATAATTACTTACAGTAATGTATTACGGTTTAAAATCAGTTTAGATCAATTCTTCTCCAAAGTAATTAGACTTCGATTTATAAAAATCATCACGATACGTGCAATAATTTAAATAGAATTATATTATGCAAAATAACTGTCACAATGAATTGAATTTTCGTTGGTTATATTTAATTGCGTCTGTGATATTGCGTTACATTTTTCGGCAGGCGTTGTTTTAAACATGTCTGTCAAAGGGAAATGATGGACGAATCAATTACAAACTTCATGTTTATGATTAGACAAAAATCCTGAGTACCAGTTACATTTCAAATTAATAAAAAAGTCAACTTAACATCAATACATATAAAGTATTGTATTCCACTGAATACATTTAATAAAGGGTAAAAATATTTTAAACTACAAATTATTTTACGTGGTATCGGGTTTGTAATTCGACTTTGTGAATCCTTTTTATTTGGTCACTGGTCACTGGTTGGTGGCTCGAATATAAAGTAGGTTAATTAGTTAATAAACGAAGGAGCTACAGTCGTTGACTAGGATAAATTGTTGTTCTTTTTATCGATAAATATTTTATACAATTCATTTTGGCAGCATACTTTTAAATGACCGAATATCAAGTAGTCAAACGCACTGGATGTTAAACAAGTTTAAACAATTAATAAAATACACATCATTATATAAAAATTAAATATCTAGATGTTTACTAAAGATACCTATTATAAATACTTAAAATAATATCTAAAGTACTTAAATAATCTAATTTATACAGTGGGTGTTTGTTTCACAGCAATATTTATAATCTCTTCTGCACTGCAAAGAGTTATAACTGTGGGTTCACAACCATTATTAAAAATTAACTGAGTATTTAAAATAAGTGGAATTTTCATACAATTATAGATTTTTAAATGACTTCAATCAATTTGGCAGATTTCAGATCCATTACATTACAATATTCATAGCTAATAATTAATTACATTATGACATTGAATTTTTCATAATAACTGATTTTTTATTATTATTTCAATATCATAGGTACATACTTAGTTATTGGTTTACAACTAATAGCTACATCGGTTTGAGCCTCGGAACTAAAATATTAATACACTTTTAAAAATACTTAATTAAAAACATTACGTATGACGTTGAATACATAATTAACTTGAAAATGTAGACGTCTTACGGATTGTGTGACCATTTTTTCGTCGTAATGCCAATGTCTGCTCGTATCCTGAAAAAATAAATTAAAAAGAAATGTTAATCAGTGTTTATCGAAACGTTAATCTAGATAGCTATTATCTATGCTTATTGGATAAATTGATTGGGTATACGTTTTGTTTCTCACGCGGTAGTTCCTGGATCATAATATTTAGCAAGTGGTAAAATAGTTCACCTAAGATTTAAATGTTTTATTCCTTTTACAAGTTCTTTACCCATTCTACTACAACTATTTCCATCATAAGTTTTTAAAAGTTTACATTAAGCAGATTAATATAATACAAATTAATTCAAATAGTAAATTAAGTTTGGGAACCACTGGTTTTAGTCAAAGGTGGCCAACAGGTTGTTTCAATTGTGCCTACGTAGATAACATTCTATCTTTTCCACGTTGAACTTTTCACGTCGTACGTCGTTAAATGAGTTGGTTATCAAGACTGAAATCGCAGCCAGACACGTTTTTATAGACTTCTTCTCAGTCGTGTACTCTTGGCAGAGAGGTCGTGGTCATGATGGTTTTTATAGACTAAAGTGCCCTTTACCAAACCGAGTCTACCTATCCTTAAAGTTTTGTATATTTCAAGTACATAATAACCAAATGAACCAACCCCTCAACTTCACAGCTCCTTGACGTAGACCCTGGCCTCGTCATGTGGCGGGTCGGGGTGCGGCGCGTACGGCAGGTCAGCGTAGAACATGGAGTACACCTTCTTGTAGTGCAGGCGTTCTGCCGCCGCCGCGGAGAACGCTGAAGTGGTGTCCATGCGCAGCGCGCCTGCGTTCACCTCGCGGGCTATCCGTCTGGAACAGGAGATAGGGTTGTTGAGTTGGACAATTGGATTGGATAGTGATCACAAGGTCGCAGTTGTCGTGGGCGGCAGCGGAAGGAAGCTGAATGATCGTTTTCTTTGTAACCTTAATTCCGTTAAAAATATAAGTAGAAATACAAGTATATTCGTAAAATAAAATTCTTTCTCTCTTTTGCTAATTCTAATCCTCCAAATTTTTTGTTATTTGATTTTCAGTTTGTATACCTACGCCTACGTAGTAGAAACCTGCATGCCGGAAGTCCGCAAAACTCAAAGGTGGTGGCCTGAACCTTCTCATTCTGAGAAGAGACCCGTGGGCCATGATTGAGATGATGATGATGACGATTATTAAAAATTATCACTTTCTTTGATGACTGAAAATATCGTGAGGAAATTCGCACATCCGAAAATTCTCTATTATATTCTCAAAGGTGTAGAAGTTCGCCAATCTGCTTTTAGCTAGCGTATTGGATTGGCCTTTACCCCTCACATTGAATGCGTTGCGATAGTGATGAATGATGAGATGTTATCCATACCTACTTTGCTTTGACGTCGTCTTTTGTAACTAAATAAATAACTGAAACCTATTTCGTTTGGCTTAGTCAATACTGCTACTGATTCCATAAGCGCCTTTCAATTGTTGATGCAAAGTTACTATGAGTACCTAACTTGTTCTAGTAGTAGAATTTACAGGTGTTATGATAGTACGACTTATTATGTTATGGTAACATTTTAGTGTTTATAGATAATAAAAGTGTGACTTATGATAACTTGAAATCATTTCTTAGATTGGAAACTTAATTATCGAGAACAAGTGATAGTGCGAAGAAAGTTTACATACGGCTGCAAACGTGAAAACGAACTTTGACGCCACAGTTAATAATTTGGTTACTAATTTTGGTTACAGTTAATAATTTAGGGTGTGGCTACACTAGAGAGCGATTTGCGATGCGAGTGATGCGACAAGAATGAGATAAATGTGGGGTGGCTACACGGAAGATTGATGCAGCCCATATTATGATTACAGCACTTACCTATCTACTGTTTTTTTGTCGCTATTCGCTATACTTACAAATCAATGATTGTTAGTGATATTTGACATACAACAACAACACACGTGAATATGTTACTACGTAGGTATACTTATATTATATAGAAAAACTACCAAATTATGCAACAACGCGATAAAAATAGAGTCATTTATGCTTTTGCATTATGCAAACTCGAAAATGCTTAATATGCTTAATCCGATGTCTAGATGACGTCTAGTGAATAACTACTTAGTACCTACATAAATCTACGGGATGTTAGGAAGATAAAAAGTACCTACAAAAGTATGTACTTAGTAGTTAAGTAGTAATAAGGAGTTAATGACAATGAAGTGCATGAGATCTTAAAGACTTTACACTTATGTTCAAAGCAGTCAAGGTTGCATGTAAGTAGGTAATTGTACTTAATTTTATCTTTATGCGTTCTTCTTTATTCGTTTAATATGGTCTGACTGAATTGTAGTCAAGAGGTGTAGCTTCTTCCTGGTTGACATTATTAAAAGGAAGCGGTTACGGTCTCACGTTTAAAATAATGGCGATAAGTGAGTGATTAGGTACTATCTGCTATCCACTGTTTCTGTCAAATGACTATGATTTATTAATATCACCATTATAGAAAGGCTCAAGTTATTCAATAAGTATACTCTCTATACATATATAGTTGAGCAGATTTTGAGAACCTTGTTTCGCCATTTTTTTAAGATATCCAAGCGCCTTTTCAAAACACTGGTAGAACAAAAATATACAGAGGAATCAAGTAAAAGGTATATTCTCAATATGACAGATTTTTATGACCCATCGAAGACAGGAATACAACAGTGATATTAATTACAAGAATAAAATAACAAAGAAAATAACAGAGAAAAATATTACTCCGATAGAAATCGAATAATAGTTGTTAGAGACTGGACAAAGGAAAAAACACAATAGAAAGAAAACAGACTGAAAGAAAAACTTTACCATTGTTACGAAAAGGTTTTTCATTCTTATACAGTAGGTATGTAGGTGTCGTGGCCATATCGTAGATTTGCTCACATCATAAAATGATCGATCATATCATGAAATGGTCGCATTTTTTGAAATGATCAACTCAGTTTGGCCAGATCGTAAAATCGTCTACGTT
>DWJQ01001708.1:0-10591 GCA_018248915.1 Hesperia meskei straton | reverse complement strand
ACATTAATAACATGCGTGTTACCATAGTTACTCTTGTCAGTTAGTTGTCAGTGCTGTTGCCATATAAAAGAAAACTTAAGCGCCCTCATGACAGGTTTTCTATTTTTCTGGTCAAGCAATAATTAAATTCTAATGCGCACGTAATTTAAGGTGCATGCAGAATTCAAGTCCAACGTTCAGACGTTCAAACCCTCGGCCATCACTGACACATCGATTACATTTTAAAATCTTTATTTAATAAAAAAATATTGTTCACAGATTGGCGGTGGCCACGTTTGGGAATGATTCGTAATGCATTAGTCATTGAAGTTGTTATCGTTCATAGTATGTTTGTTTGTACCCAACAGTCGATCCGGGGTGCCTTCGTGAACTCTCTCTTCTTTCTTCTTTCTTTCTCTCTCTTTCTCTTGCTTTGATTCGATCTCTAAATAATGTAGTTTTTGACTGGCGAATTAAATCATGGAAAGGTTCATTGCTGTTAACATGAACATATTAAGAAAGCTTTAGGTTATTATTTTATTAATATCCGGTTTAATTAAATACAATTTCGATATTTATGTGTTCAATCACAGGCACGCTGACATTTATTTATAATGTTTAAATATGTGAATCAATAAATGGTAATAATTTTGTATCTTTTAAATACCTATAATATACATTTTCTTTCATAAATCTTGTTAAAGTTGAAACTACAATCTGTGAGAGAATAGTTTGCGACGGCGCCCCTTCAATCTTTGACAGTGATAAATTATCATAAAAATCGGAAGGTTACATATAAAAAGAATCAAAATGTGCTTAAAATTGTTTATCTTATTTAAGCGGCAACTGTTTTTTTTGTCTATCTATATTTCGTGTAAATTGATATAATCCCTTAGTCTGAGATGTAAGAAATTCTTTCACTAGTCGACTTTTTAGACTACTGACTAGAGCTAAGCTACAAAATTATGTGTATTACATGAGACTATTGTTTTCTGTATTAAAAGATCTATAATCTACGACACGACAACGACACGATCACAGTTTGGTGTCGTTGAGTGTTATAAGTTACTAATGTGGAGTGTAGGGGATGTGGCGATTAACTTGAACAGTTCCTCGTCTTTAGATATTGGTATGAAATATTTATTATATACGTAGTGCATGATGATTTTCCAATCGTATAGATGAAAATAACCCTGATTTGGCGGCAAAATCTTCAGTTATTTGATCAAATTCCCTTTCCTTTTTATTTGGGCGCCTTAGAACGTGTCTATTACTTATTCGAACAATCGAATCGAAGACTCGACATATCTGAAGGCTCCCGAAATGCGGTATTGGAACCCCGCACAGCGGGGATCCGTGGATCTTATATAGCACCAAAAATCTCAACTCCACGTCTTCATCGTGGATTGCGTTTCTCAAGTTAAGAGTTATTTTAAAAATATGAAGATGATTTAAATGAGTTGATCCTTTCAGTAAATTAGTTTTGTTTAGTTATATTTGATCAAAGGAATGAAAGTAATCAAACCGACATCATTGCATTTTGTCTGTTTTAATAAGAATATTAGAATTCGGAGCGTTTCAATATGTTTTTCGCTTGAGATTGGACAATCGTCATGCATGTTTGAGAGCACAGACCGGGTGAGCTACACAATGGATGCAAGCTCTAAAATGTATCTATCTGTACCTATTCAAACGTGAAACATGAAAGTGGAGTAGGAAACTATAGCATATTGGTGTCAGTATTTATTATTGTATAGAAATGACCTTTAGAGGTCAAGAGAATACTGGTTTTTGCAATTTTGATGGTGAATGGTATGTCGACCATATTAAAGTATTACGTGAGGTTTATTTGCACACAATATAAGATAGATTTTCGTTGTCTAGCTCAGTCGATAGTCTGTGATACTCAGTGCTAAGTCTGTTATCAAATTGTAGTATGATTGAGTATCGTCCAAGCAGTTTTCAACAGTACTGCCTTGTTAATAAAGTCGAAATTCGTTTGTACGGTACTAGCATATGTTTATGATTAATAATATGTTCTTCGCTGACTGTGAATTAATTTTATAATAATACTAGGCCTGTATAAATCACACGTATTTTGTATAAATAATTAGAATTATAGTTTTTACACGATATATTTTTCTTTCAACACAATTGTATAGATTAGACGTCCGCTGTTCACTATAAATGGATATACATATATAAAAAGTGAAAATATGTGAGGAGAGTGTATTTAGAATAGATTTGGTTTATGATGGGAAATTTGTGACACTGCCAGTGATGTATGATATTCCTGGGCCGGTGTGACAGGAGCCTTAGTCACAGGAATTTGACATTATTGTGGGATATATTTAGTCTGTCTAAGCTGTGTTTTCGCAGATTTCAAACGTCCACAAAACATAGCAGAGTAAGTTTTTGTTTTCCATTGCAGATATTATGTAAAGTTCGCTCAAGGGCATCTCCATATCGTAGTTTCTCTATAAAGGCATATTCTTCGTAGACTAAATTCTCATAAATTATCTCATTGTTGTAAATATTATTTCCTTTTCTGTTAGAAAAATCTTTGTGACAATTTTTCTTTGTGAGTATCTGCCTTTCTGAAAATTTTCCTTTGTTGATATCTGCCTTTGTAAGAATTCTCCTTTGTTGGTATCTCCTTTATGAGAATTTTCCTTTGTGGGTATCTGCCTTTGCGAGAATCTTCCTTTGTGAGTATCTGCCTTTGTGAGTATCTGCCTTTGTGAGAATTTTCCTTTAAGAACAATGATTTTGAACGACGTTAGCGCTTTGAACTATAAATCAAGGGATTATACAATAAATCAGTGGTTGCAATTCAGATGTAAATATTTGATTGACGCCGTTTTGACATGTATTCGTTTGAATGAAAACCACGCTAACGTCAGTCTTCCGTTTGTTACCGGCTAGCTTCATGACTGGTTTGTATGAATTTATACTTATGTTAATTTTTTTAATACTGTAGTCATCTGTAAATTCTGTACCGAATATTGTATTGAAAATGATTAATAATCTGTTCGAAGAATAATTCTTCGCGTCGAATTTTTACACAATTTTAGACAGTTTTTAGTTACTAACTGAAATTTTGATAATGATAATCTGTTTCGCGTACATTTTACCAAAAAATATTAATAGCTGGCTGATGTCTCTAATTGTATTTTTATAATTTTATGTATTTAAAGTTTTGTCGGTTATGCGTTTATATTCGATATCAACTCAAATAGTTCAATGTATTTAAAATAGAATTTCAGTCTGTGGGGTGAACATAGCTTGCATTGTACAGGAGACCGGGAAATATATAAATAAATAGTATATAATCCATTTAAAATTGTGTATAAAGATGTTAGTAGCGTGTCGCTCCCAACCGTACGGACTCAAGGAGTGATCCTTTTATTTTTAATACATAAAACAGATATATTATATACATATATGTAAGCCCCTGTTTGAGTTCGTTAATTGTGAGGAAGTACTATATTTTAAGCCGAAATTCCAAATTATGCCCAATGTAATATTGAATAAATATTTATAATGAATAGATTGCAGTTGTTTGTTTCTTATCTATATATTGTACTCGCTTGATTGTGAATATGTTAGGTAGGTATATGATGTATATTAAAGAGTTTAGTGTTTTTTTGGAAAGTACCTACACTATTAGCGACATCTAGGGAAGGATAGTTAACATCTTGTATGGTTAGCATTTGGCACTGCGAATTTGTTTAGTATTTTTGTTACGGAAGCTGTTATTACCCATTTAGGGCTCTTTCAATTTACGGGTTTCGTGTCGTACGGCTGCAGTGCGGAATCGGTACGTTTGTCGTACGTCGTGTGTGTCGTTTGTGTCGTGCGTTTGCGTTTACGACGACCGCACTGCGCGTACGCGACGTAAATTGAAAACGCCCTTACACTCATTTTTGTTTTTATTTCAAAAATATCGGTACCGTAATTTGGAGTGGGGGTAGGGTATTATGTTAGTTGTACAAAAGAAAACTACGAAATGTGTTTATGAATATTTTTTTATTAATTTCACAAAATTATTTATTAAAAGCCACAATGTTAAGGCTTTTAAGCTGTCAAAGCGATGCCCGTTCCACAAGAGCCCATTGTGAGACCGTGAGTCAGAGACTGCAGTCGGAAGCTATCTATGAACTACATTATAAATGTTTACATTTCATTAGAAAATATCGACTATACTTCATCCGAATAGGCAGTCAAGCTTGCGATCCGTCAGGGGGCGCGGCCGGCGGCCGAGAGTCCCTTCGGCCGTTGCTACACCCAGTCAATTGTAAAAACAACTCGTATCAAAGAAATATTTTGATTACACTTCATTGTAGAAAGATTAAATCGTTCGAAGTCTATATATAATATCAATCTTGGAATGGGTAGATAGATAAAAAGTATTAGGTAGGTTTAGATCAAAGTGGTGAATATAACAAATTGTAACCATCTTACGAATATCGAATCACAATATTTCTTTAATTCAAGATAAACGACACTTTAAAATCACTTAACACTAACGTGTGAATAGAACTATGTTTACGTATTATAACAGCACTGTCATACTGTATCATATAATGAGAAGCGACACTGACTTCTAATAGTTTGAAACATGTATAATTTGAAGCTAACTCGTGAACTCTAACCCGAACGCCTTACGCTAATTTGAGATACAAAAAAATTACCTTACGCCACCGAAATCAGTACCTACTATCTACAAATCCAAAATCACACGCGGTGACTGTACACGAAGTAGGTACAAATTAAAATAAGGCAAAAGTCCTCCCGTCCTACAAACGAATGGCTTAACAAAGTGTTAACACGAAAAACACCGTTATTATACCTATATTATATCTTACCTACCACCTCTTGTCAGAATTTGATCGATTCCGGAATAAAATCATTTACGTGGGTCCCACTTCGCTCTGTATTTCTTATACTTATTGTTATAATATATAATGTACTGTGTCGGTCAAGCTTCCAACCCGGCAACCGCCGCGTGTCGTTAACGCCGCCATTTTGTTTTGTACGCAGCACAAAATGGCGGAATTGGATGTAACAGGCGTAATCTTACATTATATAATATGAATGCGGATATATACTTAAGGATTTTTAATACGAATATATTATATCATTGAAAGCTCAGTTTTCAAACACCCTTTTCAATTTGAGGCTTGCATATAACTTGTATATAAAGATTCCATATTAAGCCAACCGGCAAACGAACAGTTGAATAAATAGAGCACGGAAACCGTTATATTTTAAAAAATATACAAACTTTATGTACCGAAAGTACGTCAATATGCTCGAAGGCTAATTTAGTTAAGCTAACACCATAAATATACGAATAATCTCATGTACCCAATGCGATGATATACAAAAAATATTTATTTCTCACGCAATTCAATACGTATTTTATACAAGCTTAAGCAAAAATAAACTCTTTCTAAAGTGTAGGGACTTATATAATAAGTATAATATATACTATGCTATATCCGACATTACTGACCATGACCACACAAGGACAACGATACGATGATGATATCAATGCAATGGAGTCAACTTTATCAAAAAAGGTTTAGATATTTTTTAAAGATAAGTTCGCAATATTTTGAGGATTTTTAAGTTGACGAAATTGAATAATTCATAAATCTGTATTTTATATAATCGAGTAACCTACTTGTTCTGATATAAATATTGGACAACGATGAAATGTGATCATTGATATTGTGCACAACTTCATATGGTTGGGACTACTACTTATACGTCTATCTCTTGTGATATTCAATCGACTTAGGTACTTTTATTCTCTCTATACTGCGAAAGTTCGATGTCATAGCTCACATTTAAGTGATAAGTACTTGACACAACACCCAAATATGTTAATTTTCCTTTCTTGATTCAGTCAACTACATACCTATATTTTGACCTGTATCTGAATCTACAGACATGGTAATTTCACACCTCTCACTTCACGTTTCCAACTGCAAAAGCTAAATTTCTTTAAGAGTTTATTATGCACTCCGAAATTTAAGTAAATCTTGGCCGGAAAGCCTTACCGTCGTCCCATTAACTAATTAATACTATATTTAATCGAATTCCATCAAGTTTACAAGTGCTATTTACAGTCCCATCGCTCAATCTCTTACACGATAATTTAATTATTAACTATTAAATTTCCTAGTTTACACCAACGAAAAAAGTATAAAAACTGATACACAATAATATAACTGTAATAAAAATGTAAACTTAGAATCTGTAGTTCTATTCAAGTGTCATATCGCAAAATTAATTACCTAAGTAAGTTTACGTACATACATATAACATTAAATATAGAATAGACTAGGATTTTTGCATTTTTAGATGTTTTTTCGGTACACTACTAACAAATAGAACTAAGAGTAAAAATCAATCTTATAGTTAACACAGTTTAAAACGACACCTATCATAGAACTTACGCTTAACAGATATCTACGCCTTACCTAAGGTACATTTTCACAAAAAAACCGACGTCGCTTCAATACATTTCAACGATAAATATTTTAGCCGTGATTGTAAAAACGGACCATAATAAAACTATATATTTTATATAAAATATCGCGTAAAATGTACAAAAGCATTCCTCACTACCATCGACTAGTAATTTATAAGGTAACTAACAAAGAATTTACGAGACCAAACTTAAATTTATGGATACTTAGTGTCGTAATAATAGGTAGGTAACTGTTTTATTAAAGCGAAGGACGAAGTGGGTGTAAATGAAGAAAGTACGAAGGTAGATGTTTTAAAAGCTTTTAATTAAAGCACCAGGGTAAAGGTAGAGCTATACTTAGCCAGGGGAAGGACAATGGAGTTTTAAGGATCATCAGTTGATAAACATGAAAAGTTCCCAGTAGCTTGACAATTTTTTAACTGGTTCATTTTAAATAAAGTCCAATATGACGCAACTTGAAACAGAATGTGCACAACAAGGAAACCGTATTCAACGGGGAATAAGTGAGTAGTTAAAATATTATAAGTAAAGTCTTAAAAAACCAATTATAAGGAAGCATTAATTAAGTATTATTGACATTTTTAAATCATTAGGTCCTAAACAAAACGGTGTTAAAATTTTTTCAGTGAATTAAAGGATTTTTCACGAAGAGAGCTAAGACAGATAAATTATTTACAAAATGTGGAATTATGTAGGTATTTGTTTCTAAACAATATATATTTCGTTATACAATAACAATATGAATAATATACAAGGAAACTAATAGATATGAAATTTAATAATAATATATTTGATTATACAGTTTTATATTCATTATTGCTTGTTACACGTTTAAATGACAATAATCTGCATTATGATTAATCATATTAAAATACCTAAAACTTATTATTTAATAATAAAATATCTTTATATAGATCTCTTTATTGAAAATAATAACAAAATTATATTCAAACATAGTCAAAAGTTAATGGTTTGTATGAAAACAATACCTCGCATAACAATACTCGTTAACACGTGTTGCCAATAATCAATAAAAAATCTGCCACCAATAATTCATTTCGACAGAACAAAATTATGAAAATTACATTAATTGCAAGTGAATAAAAATTTTTAGCTGAATGAATTTACTATATAAGTAGCATGATCCCCATAAAGTATATTGTGCATTAAACGGTGAATTGTTTAACTTATTTTCTTAAAATGATTTTAATCTTGCAAATTTGTTATTACTTATAATAAACGAAAAATTGAGAGATAATTTACCTTCTTAATTTCTCGGGTATAAATATTTTGTGAGTGATGATTTCACAGTGATGAAAAACTCAATGATTGCTGAGACAAATTATTCTACATAAGATATAATATATACAAATCTAGACTTAAACATACGTATGGCCGATATTGAAGTGATTTTGACTCTTAACATAAATATGTAGTGCTTTTAACAGTCCAACAATACAGGTCGCAATGGAAAAAACATCTGTGTATCTACTAAATACCATCGTAATGTGGTCTCGTGCAAAACATTCGCTCTTTAACATTATGGATAAGATAGAGAAGTGACAATGACGTCTGTAATGAAACAGAGTTCATATCTGATGACGGTAATTGTCATCATCTTTTAAAAAGACGACACAATTACAACTTCTAACATTTTGCTACTTCATAAACTACATCGCCAAAGTTAACAGTTGTTAGCGTGTCGTGGCGTATTAATTGTAGACCCAAACCCAAACACAAGTTTACCAATAAATTGAGAATACATACGGACATTGATTTAATTTTAAACAATACAATACAAACCGCAACCAAAATACAGTTTACCGTTGTGAAATGTATTTTTAATTGTGGGATGTGACCACGGAGGAGATATAAATGGAGCAGTAAGTATAGTGTCCCATTGGTAACTCCGTAGTAATGGATAGGTTCGGACATGGAGTTGCGTCAGAGGCTGTGCGGCGGTCGTGCGGCGGTCGTGCGACGATCGGGCGGCGATCGTGCGGCAAGCGTGCGGGCGCGGCGATGCACTACGGCGGTTGCACGGGCCGGTGGGGGTCGCCTGGAAAATAACACCAAAATGTAAGTTAGTAAGTAATTAGGTAGTATTAGTTTAGTCATGCACCTGTGAGATGTATTTTCCATGACAATAAGGGTGCGGTTCCACTGAGGCGGAGCGGGGCAGAGCTGTGCGCGATTCACCAATCACATGGCTTGAAATCCACACGAGTCACAATGAGATGTGGATTTTAAGCCATGTGATTGCTGATTGGTGTATCGCTCTCCGCTCTGCTCCACTCCGCCTCAGTGGAACCGCACCCTAATCCATTCGACAAAGATAGAATGGTTGTGTTGTCTCTGTAGACGGCAAATGAACCGCGCACGGGTCGCCCGTGACATGGGAATCTTAGTCCGACAGTAATTTGTTAGGTCGATTTATATATGGCTTAAATAAATTACCCCACTCTACATACCTGACTAAAGTTCACGTTTTTCTGTTTCTTCAAGTCATTGACCAGTTGGTTGGGCGGCCGCGCTTCCCGATCGCTCCCGTCGATCCTAGAGGTTCGCTCAGGACAACTTGTATTGTTCAAAACATTCGCACTTGACGGTACTTCAATAAATTCTGTGATTGTACCTGAAAAATGTAAATTGTATATAATATTAAGTCAAAATATTTTTAATATTCTCTATTCCGATATAGTTTTAAATTTCCATAGAGCTTGTGAAACAACATTTTGTCAAAGTTAGGCATACATTTATGTATGTTGTATGTTTATTGTAAGCCATTTTTTAAACTATATAAAATTAGATAAAGAGAACTTCGATTTAAAAAGATTCGTACAAAATTGAAGATAAAAGAAAAGATCAAACTAACTTCTTTCAACAACACACTTCGGCGCTGCCTTAGTAGATTCAATATACTTTTTCAAAACAGCAATCTCATCTTTCAATACATCATAATGTTGTTTCAAATCTTCCGTCTCCCTCTCACCGCGGGCCTCAATTAGCCTGGTTTTACTATCACACAGAGACTTGAGGTTTTCAAGGTCAGAACGCTCCTTGTTAAGGCTGTCTCGTTCCCTCTTCATAGATTCAAGATGGCATTCCAATATTTCTAGTTCCTTCGATATTTGAACTCTCATTTCCTCTCCTTTCATTCTTAACGTTTCTTCCGCTTGTGATAATTGGGTTTTTAGATTGTTCTCCTGTAATATACATACAATAATGTTATTAAAATGGATTCTGTTTTTCAGATGAGGCTTATGGATTGTGTAATGATCTCCAAAAATCCGAAGAGACATCATCGATTTGGATGAAATTCGAAAAGAGCATAGTGCAAAACCTAGTATCACATATACGCTATACTTTTCTTTTTAATCAACCCTCAAAGATTTGCATAAGAGGATGAGTCTGTATTATCTACCTTAAGCTGAAATGTCACGTATGTATGTTATTTGGGGAGTTACCACGCGAGGGAGCAACCTCCTTCCCCAATTCGCTATATAAACGAATTTCTCGAAGCAGTGGGGGGAAGCTAGTATGCAGGCGTTAAAAACCATCAACCACTAACACAGCGCCCTCATCACGCTCCATGACGTAAGCTTCATGCTTTAAAGTCAGAAACCTTACTTTTAATCATAAAATTGTTATTACCTACTTTGTGGTGTACAATAAAGTGTAAGGCTCTTCTCACACTACGCTATTTATTAGCTACGCGGCTGCAACGCAATCCAAAATTCGCTGTATCTGACACTTCTCACTTACAGGAGACGCATTGTAGACGCGTCGCTTTCATACATTGACAAGATCTGAGTCGCTTGCAAATAGCGTTGTGTGAGAAGTGCCTTATTGTAAAGCATCACCAACCTTCTCTTCCAATGCCGCCCGCTGGTCCTCAAGCGCAGCCATAGCCTGTTCTACCTGCGCATGTTGCTCTCGAAGGCTGCGCGCCACACCCCATAGAAACTGCTTCTTGTGCTGAGCGGTACATTGCAGCTCTGCTTCTTTGCTCTTTAACGACTCCTCTATCTGATAAACATGGTTATTATTTTATTACGAGTGTTTGAGCATGTATTTATCTAAAGTAAATTTTTATTAAAATTAGCAAAC
>DWJQ01001707.1:0-10592 GCA_018248915.1 Hesperia meskei straton | reverse complement strand
GATGCCACTGATGCAAGGGATAGGAATAGAAGGTTACTTACCTCGGCCTTCTGGATTCCTTCACTTGGTAGTTGATTGCTTGCGTGCGGCTTGTCATAAACGTCAATGTTACTTGACTTGTGACTTATCAATGGCCGAGGTTGCCAGGTTTAGGTAGGAAAGGAACGTATTAGGTAGGTAGGAATTATGGATTGGGGTTGCAAGTGGCAACATTCCCCCCCACTTGAAATCACTCGGGGATTTCAAAAAAATTGTTTTGTGATTAAAATGCAAAATTGAAACAAATTAGGTAATATGAAGAATGTGCTGTGATCAAATAAATTATACTAACTTAAATTTAAACATACATAATATAAAATTTTAATTTTTTTTATTGTTCAGCGTTGAAGGATTGCGTTATTGGTAATGGACATATTTTTGTTACGGGTCTCCTGATTGAACCTGTGGCGGTTCGAAGCGTGACCACTCGTACTACACCATCGGAACCGGGATGGAGATCAATTACACGGCCAAAACGCCACGCCAACGGCGGAAGATTTTGTTCCACGATTGTTACAACGTCACCTATACGAACGTTAGCCTCCCCCTCGAACCACTTGCATCTCTGTTGCATCGTATGAAGATAGTCATTATGCCAGACCTTCCAAAAACTCTGAGTAAGTTTTTGCACCATCTGCCATCGCTCGCGAGGCGGTAGGTACGTGTCGGTGAGTGGAGGCTCGGGTAAGGATACCAACGGGCCTCCCGTCAGGAAGTGACCAGGGGTAAGTACGTCAACTTCAGAGGGATCACTAGACAACGCGCAGAGAGGCCGCGAGTTTAAAACTGCTTCTATTTTATTTATGACAGTTAGTAATTCTTCAAACGTTAGAATCTGTAAACCAACCACGCGCTTAAGGTGATATTTAAACGATTTCACACCACTTTCAAATATCCCTCCGAAATGGCTAGCAGTGGGTGGATTGTGTTGCCATTTAATATTTCGTTTTGAAAACTCGCTGCTCGTATTGGTTGGCATAGCTGCAAGGAATTTCTGAGTCTCGGTAAGATATCGTTTTGCCCCAATAAAGTTGGTACCGCAATCTGAGATTATAAGGTTGCACAGCCCACGCCGGGATACGAACCTATCTAACGCGGCGATAAATGCGGGTGTAGACAAGTCCGTTACTAATTCCAGATGTATGGCCTTCACAGCCAAGCATATCATAACGCATACGTACACCTTAGAGGTGGGCGCCTTACGCCGCTTACTTTCCTTAATTGTAAATGGTCCAGCAAAATCTATTCCTATATTTTGAAAACAACGTGAAGCTTGCACTCTGGGTGCTGGTAAATTTCCCATTAGCGGAGTCATTGGTATTGGATTTACCTTAAAACACGCTACACATTTAGAGAGACGTGAACGGATTAGATTACGTATACCTAGAATCCAAAACTTTCGCTGTACGATAGACTGAAGAGTTCTAGGGCCACAATGAAGGTGTAATTTATGATAAAAGTCGATTATTAATGTCGAGAGGGGTGATTTCTTTGGTAACAATAATGGATAGATTGCTGATATTGGAAGATTTGAGTTTTTTAAGCGTCCCCCTACTCGCATAAGACCTGAACTGTCGAGAAAAGGATTTAATTTTTGAATTGGTCGCGAACAAGATTTTTGACATTTTAGAAACTCTAGTTCTGTACTAAAATATTTTATTTGTTCATGTCGGACAAGAATTAACATTGCCGCTTCTATTTCCTCAGTAGATAATCCCTCCGAATTTTTGCTTAGTTTTCTACATTTGGAAGTAAACCGCAGGCACCAAGCCAAACTTCGCTGTAACTTTGATAACGATGAGCAATGTTGTAGTAGTTTATCCACGGAGTCCTCAGTCATGCTTGAGTCGATGACCGTATGTGCTAAATTTGGCAAATTTTTCATCTCCGGGACTACATATATCTGATGTGTGTGTGGTTTCGGTGATTGGCCACGCCGAGGAATCCAACGCGAGCCACGCTGGGCCGGACCACCATTCTGGAGTGGAGACCAATTGTGAGCAAGAAAGACCGCGGCTACAGTGATCCGCCGGGTTATCAGACGTGGATACATGATGCCAGTGTTTACTATCTATTTCATCGGTAATTGACACCACTCGATGAGCTACGAACGATTTTAGCCTATGAGGCTCCGTATTTAGCCATGCTAGCACGGTGCGGCTATCGGTCAATGCTGCAACTCCTACACGTCCAAGTCTGGAATACAGCAACTTACACATATATGCTTTAAAACCCGAGTTAAAAGAACAGCTCCTAGCAGTTCTAAACGATTTGTTGTTAACGGTCGGATCGGAGCGACGCGAGACTTGGCCATTAATAGGTTTACCGCGACCTTGTCCTCAGTGATCGATTTTAGATAAACACAGCAACCATAAGCCTTAGATGAACCGTCACAGAATCCAATCAGCTCGTATAAAGTGGACCCACATAGAACGGCATGGCGAGGAATTTTAATTTCTTTTAAATAAGATAGTTCGCTGGTGAAACCGATCCAGAGTTTGATTATGTCTTCAGGCACGGGGTCATCCCAATCTAACTGTAAACGCCACACCTCCTGTAAAACCAGCTTGGCCTTCAGCACCAACGGCGTAAGCCAACCTAGAGGGTCGTAGATACGGGCTATGTTTGATAATATCGCTCGCTTGGTATAGTTTAAGTTAAGTTTCGATTGCGAATATTTAAATACATCTTCTGTCGGGTCCCATTGCATGCCAAGTATTTTTAAGGTTGGTTGACTTTGTTCATCGCAGAATGATTTTGGGGTTTGGCAATATTCTGTAGGAAGTTCATTCAAGAATTCGTTTGAATTACTACTCCACTTTCGGAGCTGAAATTTACCACATTCCAACAACTGTATGATTTGAGTCTTCAGTATTATTGCATCCTTAATAGACTGAGCGCCGGCTACAATATCATCCATAAATGTATCTTCACGAAGAATCGCAGTCGCTTGAGGCCATTTGTCGCCATGATCTTGTGCCAACTGGTGCAAGGTCCTAATCGCCAAGAATGGCGAGCTGCTTACGCCGTAAGTAACCGTATTGAGCTCAAACTTGTGTAATTCTTCGGACGGTGATTTTCTCCACAAGATGTGTTGATATTTTCGATCCTCCGGACGCAGAAGTATATTTCGATACATTTTTGAAATATCGGCGGTGAAGACGATTTTGTGAAGACGGAACTTTATGATGATATCCACGATATCATTTTGAAGTTTTGGACCCGTGTATACCGTGTCGTTTAAAGATAAGCCATTAGTAGTCTTAGCGCTGGCGTCGAAGACCACTCGCAATTTCGTAGTGGCACTGTCAGGCCGCAAGACACAGTGATGGGGTATGATGTACCTGGACTCAGTATCGGGGGCTTCGACGAGTTTCATGTGTCCCAGGTCTTCATATTCAGACATAAAGTTAGTATAGTCGGATTTCAGTTCTTGGTTCTGGCTTAATCGCTTTTCCAAACGGTAAAACCTATTCAAGGACCCATGGAAGGAATTGCCTAACTCCTCATGCTCCTCCTTCAGCAGCATAGGCACTATATACTTGCCGTCTTCATCTCGTCGAACTAGATCCTTATACCTCTGTTCACATTTTTTGTCTTCCGGATTTGTTAGTTTAAGTTTAGGGGGCTCTTCCACCTCCCAGAATTGCTTGACTACGGTATCTAGGGTAACCGTAGAAGCAAAGAGCGCGGTAGTACTAGCAGGCGGGCGAGACTCTGGATCAAGTTTCCCTGTTATTACCCAACCGAAAACGCTATGGAGAGCAACGGGTAGGTCCGGACCCACATCAAATTTTTTACCGTCATATATGTTATGGAAAATCTCAGCGCCTAGTAATAGATCAATATCAGCTGGTTTATTGAAATTGTCATCCGCTAGAATCAGATGCTGAAATTTATTTTTAATAGTGTTAGAAATTCGTACCGAAGGCATTTTATGCGAGATAGTTTTCATTACTATCGCTTGTAAATCAAAAGAAGGTTCATCCATATGTTGCGGTCGAATTGTAAATGACGTCATGCCATTGATTTCGTGCACCGTGTTTTGACCTATACCCGCTACATTAATGTTACACCGACGCAACGGCAAACCCAAACGGCGCGCGCACGCAGATGTTAAAAAACAATCTTGGGCACCGCTGTCGATCAACGCGCGAATGTTATAAACTCCGTTGGGACCGCGAGCCCAAACCATGCACGTGCCAAGCAAAATGAGCGACCGACTATGCTCGTCATTGTTACTATCGGAAGTGTTTGTCGAACTCAAGGTCACGCCCGTCGCGGCTCCTGTAACTTCAAAAGCGGGCAGGGATACACCGGGGTGCGCTACGGTAGTGTTCTGATCACGATGGAGCAGTGTATGATGACGTCCCTTACATTTCGCACAAAAGGATTTAGAAAAACATTTATTAGCCATGTGATTCGTTCTTAAGCAGTTGATGCAGAGTTTTTTATTTTTTACCAATAATTCTCGATCGTCTAAAGTGTTTGTTTGGAAAACCGGACACTTATAAATAGTGTGGTATGAATCTCCACAACAAACACAACCGGCGCTCCGACTAGACGCAGCGTATACATGTGAATCGGTGCTAGAACAGGTTTTGTTTACGTTATCGCTGCAGGTGTAGGGCCGCACGGCGGCCGCTTCCGCGCATGAAACATCGCAATGCACGGGAAACGATGATCTGTGATAATGATTGTTATTGTTCTTACGTGAATGAGATTGAATAATTTTGTTACTAAAACCTACACTGGGCTCACTGGCTTCAAGTACTTTTATGTAAGTCTGTAAGAAAGTTAAGAAATCAGTGAACGTCGGTATTTTATTATTGTTTTGCAACTCGAATCGTTTCCGCGTATCAGCATCAAGCTTACGAGATGATAAATAGAATAAAATAAAGTCGCCTAAGTCCTCAATGTTAACAGACCTAAGAGCATTTACGGACTCCTGTAAAACACTAGTAAACTCCTGCAATTCATGTAAACTACATGTTTTTAATGTAGAATAATTACATATTTTTTCTAAGTAATTTACCGCTAGGATTCGTTTGTTTTGATAACGATCGACCAGCGCTCCAAATACAATATCGTAATTATCAGAAGTTACTGGTATTCCTTTTGCTATCGATAATGCGGAACCCGTGAGACACGACACCAAATAATGAAATTTTTCTATGTTACTAATATTGTTATTACCATGCACCAGCGACACAAATGTATCATAAAAGGTTTGCCATTTTTCGATATTCCCGTCAAATTTAATTAATTCAATTTTCGGTAAGCGAGCGTTAGTATGATGTTTACTTGCGTGATCCGATGGAGTAGCGATCTGGCCGGGCTCACAAGCAATGGCAACCGGCTGCGGCAGCAACTCCTCCGCGCTTTCCACGATGGCATAGTACAAAGTGTCGAATGCCTCCACGGCCTTCATATCGATCGAACATTTTGAATCTACTGAAAGTTTTAATGCATTTATTTCCTCCGTTAAGTCTCGATATTCCTGACGCAATTCTTCTATACGTTTATACCGACATTTAAAAACACCGATTTGTGTTCGATCTTTTGAAATCTTTTTCGACAAGTCGTAAAGTATTGGTATTTCGTGAAAAACATATTCTCGTTTAGTTTCTTGAAGTTTTAATTTAGTTTCATCACCTACTTTCGGCATGTTTTAACTAGTTTGTAGCAAATTATAACAGAAAATTTATAATTTTTTTTTTTATAAGTAGGTAGGTAAAACGAATGATGAGCACTCGTTAAAACTGATTACACGTAATATATGGACTGTAAAATGATTAATCCGTGTTTAAATAGCTTTTAAGATAATGTTTTAATAATTTTGAACACAGCATATTACAGAATTTAGCATTAATTTGGCTCGAAATGACCACTAAATATGGTGTAACTTGAATGGCCCTTGACCGTTAGGTACCATAAGTCATAGACCGTTGAAATATTGCTGTTACGATGCCACTGATGCAAGGGATAGGAATAGAAGGTTACTTACCTCGGCCTTCTGGATTCCTTCACTTGGTAGTTGATTTAATTGCGTTCTTCCACAGTTTTTCACACCCGGGGTTTGCGGCCGGCGCCGGCGCGAGAGATTGTTCGAGATCGAGTGTGACGTTTTTCTTGACAGATGGTACTGCTTGCGTGCGGCTTGTCATAAACGTCAATGTCACTTGACTTGTGACTTGTCAATGGCCGAGGTTGCCAGGTTTAGGTAGGAAGGGAACGTATTAGGTAGGAATTATGGATTGGGGTTGCAAGCGGCAACAGCTTTTGTGTTTATAACATCGACGTGAAAAAGCAGAAACGTTGTAACGAACCCACACTGTCTCATTTTTTTCCCTAAAGCTTGTGTTTACAATAGGTACCTACTCTGTACTTTTTATTAAACTTTAATTAACATAAAATAATGATTAAAACTTACCTGTTAAGATCATTATCTTATTAATAAGAGTTCCTCCACATATATAGTTAGTTTTGGATTTAAGCGTTCTAAAAATGGCGGCGTGCCATGGCCAATCACCAGCCTTTGTGTCTTCTCCATTAATTATCAGCTCCACGTCTTCTACTCTGCGTCTTCCACACGCTGAAACCCAACAGTAAGATGGCGGTAAAAGCCTAGAGTTCACCAGGGGTTCACCAGCTATTGTGTTTCAGATAGAGAGGTAAGGAGACGGTAACACTTTTTCTTTCTTATTCTCGAAGAAATAAAATGCATGGATCTTGTATTAAAGGCGACTATCTCAGTGCTTAATGGTAGACCGCATTGTTGAAAGAATTAGAACGTGAATCTCGCTATCAATTCCGAACTGGACTATTACTGATAACACTAACAATCACTAACAGTCGCTATCCTCACACTTATTAACAAACTAACCAACTAATATTCTATTACCATCTGCTAACTGGACTAACCATCCTAGTCCCGATATGAGTATTGTTCTAGATTAGTCACAGTTGTCATGGGCGGCAGCGGAAGGGTGGTGCTGCATGCTCGTTTGCTATCTTGGGTACAACCTATTAAGGGCCCCCTATTGAGAACGGGTATGTCCTAATTGTTGTGGAGGCCTAGAGCGTACTCCACCACGCTTCTTCAGTGCGGATTGGTGGAGGGGTTAGTTGCCAACCCAATATCGGAACTTTTCAAGCTGCCCGAAGGCTTTATATGCTCTTCGAAGCACGGAAGCGCTCTATAAATTTTACCACAAGCGGCACCTATCTAACTACCGACCGCCTAGTTAACTATGTGGATCACTTAGGATGGACGCAAGCTGCCGATATGCTACCTTAATTCCTGAAAAAATGGTTATCACCATCAGAAGAATTAAACTTACGAGTCCAATCCGGTGTAACGCTTTTGATCCAGTCGACGTAGAGATAAAAGTGTGTGAATACTTTTGAACTCGCGCAGGCTGATATATGATCGAGAAATCCGACTAGCTCGTAGCTATCCTGTCTCCTGTTCACCAAGAGGCCTCCGGTAAGCATACACGCGAACTTTATCCTCGGTTTCTTGACAAAATTTGCGAGAATTTGATCCCTCGCCACTATTAGATTTGACCTCTTTTGAAATTCCTGAAGCATGATATTCCATTACGTAGAGACCATACTTATTCCTTAATTGCGGCTGCACCATGCGGAAGACCGTGTTTTATTTGTTCTTATAGTTAAGTTTAATTGTATTTTACTTTACAGATAAAGACTGTCTGTCTGTTCGTCCGTGCGTCCGTCCATTTGTTCCGCTGTCTGTCTGTCTATTCGTCTGGCCGGCTGTCGGTCTGTCGGTTTGTCCGGCAGTCCGGTTTTTCATCTGTCCATCTGTCGATATGTCGCTGGGTAGGTCTGTCAGCTGTCCGGCTATCCGACTGACCGTCTGTCCTGCTGTCCATCTATCCGTCCGCCCGGCTGTCATGTCGGTAACGGTTAGTTAAAAAGTCTCACCTCTCTACTCAAATAAGTCATGGCCGCCCCAAGGTTTTTTTTCGTATATGACTCCGGGAAATCGTAGTAAATCCCCGCCAGATGAAGTTCATGGTCTTCTGCAGACATAACGTCACTACTTGGTAAGCAAATTGGACGAACATCATCTGAAACGAGGCATCACCAATTATTGATATTTTATTTTAATTACATTTCGGTCACTGATAGAAATGTACTGACAGAAAAATAGATTTAACGTTAAACAAAACATCAGTAAATTCAAAATCGATAAGTAAAGATAAGTAAAAAAATACCCGTCTGTTATTACTGTTTGGTGACAACCACCATCCATATTTAATTTTTAAAATCATTCAAGTATCAAAATCCATGAATGCACTCATTAAAAAGTAACGACACAAAAAACATTCAAATTGAGAACCTCTTAATTTTGAAGTCGGTTAAATTAAAAACAAACCTTACTTGTATAGGTAATAATATCCCGTAATCTTATTAGCGCGATGTCATAAGAACTTGCATTGGAAGAATCAATATCTCCGGGAAACCTTGGATGTCTTATAACGGCCTGTATCAAGACTCTGTGGGCATTGTCGTTTTTACACCCCTCTTGTCTACTTTCGCTTGAACATATTCTTCCATTGGTTGTGATGTTCGGGCCGAAAAGAGCCCACCTCCTATGACAAATAAGTGTTATTTTTCATTGAACCGTGCATCATAACAGGCGGACTTAATGCTAAGCGTATTTATTTCCTCCTCCTAAAATGAAATGTTTGACAATCCTGAGTTCAGAGGATTCTTTTAGCAGCGGTTTTTGAAATTTCAAATTTACTTTTATATCTACCTATTTCAAAGTTAAAGAGTGATTAACAAATGGCTCGGCCACTCAGTAACATAAGAGTTTTATATTCCTTATTATTATTAGGGTTCCGTACCCAAAGGGTAAAACGGGACCCTATTACTGAGACTTCGCTGTCCGTCCGTCCGTCCGTCCGTCTGTCACCAGGCTGTATCTCATGAACCGTAATAGTTACACAGTTGAAATTTTCACAGATGATGTATTTCTGTTGCCGCTACAACAACAAATACTAAAAACAGAATAAAATAAATATTTAAGTGGGCCTTTCATACAACAGACCAGATTTTTTTGGCGTTTTTATACATAGTGGTACGGACCCCTTCATGCGCGAGTCCGACTCGCACTTGGCCGGTTTTATTCCTTATTAGCAAACAAACAAGCTCCTCAACTATATGATATTACATAATTATAATAGTATACAGACTTACGTGTCTTAGCTAAAGTAACCTAACCAGTTTACAAGTAAATACCTAGATGAAAAAACGTCAGAGCAGAGCGACCTCCTGATATAAAATCGTGACTATGGAAGTAACCACTTTTTTGTCACGTGGTATGGTACGAATACTTACAAATTTAGCTTTTAGAATAATGTTTGTGTGTTAAGTGTGTACCATACTAATGTGGCAAAATAAATGTTTTCTTTCTTTCTTTCTAAATGCAATCTTCTAATAAATAAATAAACGTGTAGTTTCTTCCGCGCAAGGATTTTGTATCACGGGTGGCATGGACAACTGAAACACATCAATAACACACATAACACGAGAAAAAATATTTTATCCGTCATACAAATGACGCTCTCATAGCCTGGCGGCTCGCTTCGATCCTAAGTGATCGACAAAGTTAGCGACTGCGGGAGCGGTTGGTAGTTTAATGGGTGATCATGGGTACTATGTAGATCTACTATGACTACTAGTGGCAATTCCTTGCGAACTTTCGGGATTTAGAGGAAGCTAAGCTATGACAGAGGCCCTTGGGCGGCATGCTAACTTTCGATACTTGGTTTGACCATTCTCCTCTCCACTAATCCACACTTAAGCGTGTGATGGTTCTCTCTATACTCTCTATACTGTATATTCAAACTGATAATGGAACTAAAATGCTCTCAGTAAATTTTGCTTACTAGCCAAATTGAGCTGTAAGGACAGGTAATAAGTTTGGTTTTGACGGGGAGTGGCAATTCCATTTGCTCGGCGACTCAAGTATAGGCCTCCTAAGTGATGAGAAGAGACTTAAGCTCAGTAGCAAGCCGTTAATGGGTGGAAGCCACAAATATCTGCCGCGTCGAGACAGGGTCACTATTGGCTAGAACCAAAGATGTATTAAATATCTAGACGGAACATCGAATCCGCGAAAACGTGTCAAAAAGGTGTGGCCAACCGTTGGCCACAACTTTTATATCATTACGTACAGACTTTTATATCATTACGCACACATAGACAATTAATGAACGCGAAAAACATCGCCTACACGCACACATGTTTGATAATGTTGCCTTGTTTTATTTGTTTTCATTGTAGGGCGACGCTCAATCTAGATATTTAAAAAATCATTGGCTAGACCTTAGGGTTGTCAAGTTTAGAGAAGCATGGGAGAGTATTAAACGAATTATTCTCCGTAATTCTTATGAATTTCGTGATTTGCTCCAGTCAGTGACCTTCTACCAATAAGGCGTTTGACCTCTAATATTTTTTATGGGTTCTTTAAAAAGAAATAATCTTACATGCATATTTAGGTACTGGTTCTAGCGTAA
>DWJQ01001706.1:0-10595 GCA_018248915.1 Hesperia meskei straton | reverse complement strand
GTGAGTTTGAATGTCACAGTAAGGCTCCTGATTGTTTTTCTACTTTAAGTGTCTTTTTTGTGCGAAAATGACGAAAACTGTTTATATTCGTGAAAGAAAAGTGGTGTTCTATGTGCTAAAATAACATGTCCTATAAAATAACATTTATTTCCATAAATAACATTTCCGACATAGTTGTCAAAGTGACAATAATAACATGATCGTTACTATAGTAACTGTTGTCTGTGTTGTTGCCATAACAAAGGAAACTTTAGCGCCCTCATGACAGTTTTTCTATTTTTCTGGTCGAGCAATATTTTACACAATTTACTAAGTAATTCTTTAACGTGACGTTAAATTGCAGTGATGAACGCCGCGGCGACGGTCGAGGCGGTGTCGTTCCCGTGCGAGTACGGGCCGGAGTTCAGCTTCGACGCCGCCAGCGCGCCCGGCTTCATCGACCTGGACGACCACATGCTGCCCCACATCGACCCGCTGCTCACCATCAACCAGACCGCCCCGACCGCCCCGACCGAGTACAACTACGACTACGGCGTCATCGACGCCGCGGACCTCCTCGCGCTGGGCACCGAGGCCGAGCGGCCCTACGACCAGTACAACGTGGCCCTCGCCGCCGCCGCCTACCAGCCCACCTGGGACCCGCCCGTCATCACCAAACTCGGCGACCAGTACGCCTACGGCTACGGCGAGATGCCCGAGGCCAGTCGGGTCCCCATAATGAACACGGATATATTTTGAAGTTTTTACATAGTTAATATTTTGTATCTACATATTGTTATGGTCCGAATGGGCCCGGCGAACGGCCCGCCGATGTTGTCCCGTTACGACGGCGGGCCTTCTCTGGCCCATTCGCCGCTCCGCACACCTACCTCAGACAGAAACGATAATGTACCTCAATTTATCCATAGGGTCTATTTTAATGTTGATATAATATACATTTATAAAATATATCCCACCAAACATTAGACAAATAATGTTATAATCATATATTTCATATAATAATACTACCTCATTTAGTTAAGATTTATATTTGCTACACTTAATGTAATATACGGTACGTTTTACGTGTCGTCTCATAAATATATGTATAATATTGTGTATGAACATAGACCGTTTTAGCTTAATGAGCTCCGCAACTCTACCTTTATATGTTACTACTTGACTATTTATACAACTTTGTTATTTACTACATACCATAGACAATAGATTAAGGTAGCGTTTGTGTTACGCAACATATTTTTTTGTCATACACAAAAAGGCAATACGATGACGGTATCCAATCGCGCCTGATTACCAGGGTCGTATAATAGATGTATTTATTCATCTCGATGTTCTGTGTCAAGATGAACTCCTAGTATTAGAATAGAACGAATATATTTTGAAACCGATACTACACTCAGCGGAGTCTATGGAGCTAGGCGGTCTCTGTTTGAGTAACTTGCGTGAAAGTCGAGAGTGAACGCTTCGTCTTATTATACTTTTTGTTGAAGACCAAAGCTGTTTGAGCCGGGAGAAGCCTCGATAAGTAGCGCGGACTTCTGACGCTAGCAATGATGGTGTTGCCAATTTCACGTCCTATAAGTCTGCTAAATGTTAAGATGTTTATACACTTATATCTTTATAATATTTAGATATTTATACAGTTTGTGATGTTTAATACTGCCATTTTATACAACACATTTTTTATATTGCAGAGTTTTTCAATATATATTATCTATTTACAATAACTACCTCTAAGCTCCGTTCCGGACGCAGGCAAATTGGCAATATCGATCGTGGGTAAATTTGGAGCCAGTGAAACAGTTTTAAAATAATTTTCGATGATTTCCAAAGGTTTTAGAAGTAAGACTCGTTTGGTTAACAAAGCTTTGTACATATTTGGTATCCTTTTGCGGCACTTGTAATTTGCGTTTCGTTTATGCTTGGTTATGAGCCACCGCCGAGAGCGGACGGGAGTACGGACGTACGGACGTACGGCAGGAATGCAGACGGCTACTTGAGATTTTAGCTTAAGCTCTGTCTGTGTAGCGTGTAATTATTTTGCATAATTAAGTACCATCGGTTTGAAATGCCCAAATCGTAATCTTTACTTATTTGCGCATTTTATTTTATAGCTTTCTGAAAAATTAATTCTTGAAAAAAAAAACAAAAAAAAATATCCTAGTCGTTTCGAAAAAAGACCTCATTCGGGAATGATTGAGCAATTGCTAGTGTGAATATTTTTAATTCGATAGACAAATATGATGTTTTGGGATCGTTTTAATCGAAATTTAATGTATTTGAGAGACTCGATTTTATGAGTTTAATTTTTAATTTAATTATTATATTAAATGATTTATTAAAAGTGATTTAATATATTTATGCAACTTCTAAAGAGGCAGTTTACGTAGCATATTTATTAATGGTTTTTGTATATTTTCGTTTTTAATATAATATGTATTATGTACTTTGAGGACGTCATACTTTGTCTATCTTGTTAAAGTTGCGAGATCGGTGCGATTGCGCGGCGTTAGCGCCGAGACTCTCCTCGGCCGGCGGTGGTATTTCATGCATTTCTATTTCGATTCCTTTTTTATTATTATTTTATTCAAAATTATGACGCAAAGCGTCGTAATTTTAGTGTAAGTGAATCGATAGTGCTGTGATATTTTTATGTATATTTAGTAGTTTTAAGTATAGGGAGTGTAACGTAACGAGCGAGTACAAACGTGAGCGTTATGGTGAGCAAATACACGCACCGGAGTAATATCAGGCCCGCGCGCCACTGCGTCGTGCGTCGGCGCGCGGTCGCTCCCCCACTACCTACACCTACACGCATATGGATTGGACATTGCTGTCATTCTGACGTCGCGCGCTGCCCCCGTCAGGCAGCCACTTGTTGTAATATAAACTATGTGTACGTCAGGTGTTGCATATATAGTAAATGGTGTATAAAATATAAAAAAATGTAATATAAACCCATAATATTATCCGTTAGGACTACGTCCATATGCGTTCGTAAAATTAATGTCGGCGGACACGTAGACAGTAGCAGGATACTGTGTCGGAAGCAGGCGTTACAAGACGAAAAATAGAGATTTTAAAGAGAAAAAAATTGATAAGAAATTAACTCCGAAATATATTTTCGAGAGAGAAACTATTTACAAGTTTGCGGCGGAGGGGTCTTAGTGATAAACGTATCCAAAGACTGTAACGTATTTATAAGTTCGATGAACTTGAAACGACTCGAGAAAAAAAGTCGGGTAAAAACGGGGATAAAAGTCAGATGTACGGTAAAAATTCGAAATAGATACGGCAAAGCATTTGAAACATTGGGCTTCGACGCTGTTCGGGAAACGCGTCTCTAAAACAACATACAGGAGGAATTAGTAGGCAGATGTGCTTAAATTTCAAGTCCGAAAGACGATTGGAAGATGGCGGGGTTAGTCCACGGACGCCCTGCCGAATAAATTACAAAATACAGCGGTCGCCGGTCGATCGGCGGGTGCTCCCGTTGGTCTGCAACTCATTTTCCATTGTAAGAAGCCGCGTCGAAACCGACGTGGCTTGCAATGTTTCACTTTGTAACTTGACAACAGAAGCGCCCGCCGCTCGAGCGCACGGCTCGCGGCTTAAATTATAAATAATAAATGTTCCATATTAATATAGCTGCGCTGTAGGGCCTGTTTAGTTATACATATTTGTGAATTCGGTGTCTAAATTATTGTAAAAGAAAACGAAGCGGTCCTGCGGGACGGGAGGCCTACAGCGCGGTCGCTGTCCGTTGAGCTCTCGCAAGGGGCGCGCTGCGGTGCGCGTGCGCATTGAATACTTTATTTATTCAAGGTTCATCGAGTTTAATCAGAATTGTAATAATCTGGATAATAACCAATGATGAATGAAATGTTTCATGAATGTATGGAAGCCCACTGAATGGTTCGATAATTAGTGATCGCTAAGCTAGCGATTCAGATTGCTAACCCCATTTTTACTTACAAAAATTGTTCTCTACTCGCCCTTGTTGAGACGCGTGGGCTCTCTGGCCGTCAGTGGGATATCAAGTTTTGCAGTAAGATAACATCCGATACGATGGTAGTGTATAGAGATGTGTTGTGAGAGTTATGCCAGTGCCCACTCAGCGCAGCGCAGCGCGCTCCGGACACGGCAGTACATAGTATATACTTGGTGGCGTTTACATAGGATTACATACCTCATCGTTCAATATAAATAGTACTTATTCAAAACTTCTATAATCATGATAAATTTATACCATTTTGATGTACGTTTCGTTGCAAAGGTGGCAACCAAGGCGAGATTTTTTAGGAACTATCATTTCTGTCTTTAGACACACTTTTGGTGACGTGTCTGATCACTGTTGACCGGAATTTAATTATTTATACTAATATTATAGATAAACATATTTTTATCCGGTTACCAGTAGTCGACATTTTATCCTAAAACAACTTTTGTCTGACAAACGGAATCACATACTATATTATAAAGGGGTCCATTTAATAAAATGTGATTTTGCAGACAAAGTTGGCCAAACTAAAATACTCGCAGAGTATAAATTATTGATGCGGTATCAAAGTGTGTTACTTGTATTATTTACAATAAACTTTAGATTACTAACTCCCTAAAGTCCCAATGCATTATGTATAACTATTTTTAAAATGTTTCTTCCTCACCTCATATTTAGTAGGTACTTCAAGTATCAATTAATATATCTATCTAACCAGCGAATACCATCGCATTTACTGTCCAAGCCCTACCTTTCTGTCCCGTTTTGTAATGTCCTATCTACCCCTCTTTCTAATATCGACTCCTAAATATTTTACTAAAAATCCTTGTCAATCTGTATATTTACCATCTTAGCTTTCCAGTTGAATATTGGAGGTAAGGACAACATGGACAAAAGGACAAGATGGTACATATGGGAGATATTTTTGTATCTTTATACACCCGTTTAGCGAGAAATTTCGTCCTTGTCACCTTTGCGACCATAAGTGTCCCTAGCTTGTAGGTATTTAGGTTAGAAATGAGCACAGGGTATTGTGGTTCTATTTTAACGGAAGTGTTATTTGATAACTCGTAAAGTAAGCGAAAAAGCCTCCGGTACAGACGGACAACAATACTACCCCAATACCCGAAATGTGTACGAGTTAGGTTCCATCTAAATCTGTCTATAAAATAAGATTGGACCGGGTTTTTTATGCGCACATCTTGTTTATGTACGTGCCATGTTTTAAAAAGGCACATCAGTTATTTCATTCTTAACTATACTGAATAAAATATTTTTTATTCATATATATGTAACATTTTGAAATAGTAATTTCGATCGATTATATTTTTTTCTTACGTCGCCACCATATTAAATACCTTTAAATGATGCTTTATTCTTGCCATAAAAAATGCATTTTTGTATGGATCTTAGGTACTAATGATAAGTTTGTTAAAAAATTTAAATACCTCCTGTGTCTCAACTAATATTTATATTTATTACAACATATATCATTTTTTTAATTCTGAGACGATGTATTGTTAGCTACAAATATTCTTGTATTTAGTTTTTATTATTGTAATAGATGATTGGAAAAAACCTCATTGTTTCGGAATTGCTACTGCCAACAATAAACCCGGTCTAAATTACATGTAGTAAGCTAAATTTCGTTTCAAAAATATTCTATTAACGCTTCGAAATTGTTGCATAATAGATCTTAAAGTATTAATTTTCTCTATGTCTAGTCTGTCGACTACGTGTTTTGATGTTTCGTATCGTATCTGTAGGTCGTCCTCGCCGCCAACACTACATGTTCGTATTTTTCGTCAATAGGGCGTCTCTGTTCCAAGGGCTGCCATTGCTTCGTCTTTTTCTAATAAGTATTTTTAAATAAATAAACTGTTCTACAGAAGATCATCCTTTCAATCATTTCGTATCTTCCATTCGCCATTCAATGTAGTTTTTCATATCATCCAACTTGAAGGGGATTTTATTTTCCAATTAATGATGAATGAAGTTATCTAGTATATAAAACAATAAATTTTAATCCCAAAAGTGGCAGCCCTATTAGGTGCATTATAAGATTTAGTGGTAAAGACAGTCACTACTGTAGACAGGTCCCTTCAGGCCCTTATTGCAATGAATAGAATATTGCATAATCGACCAATATTATCTAGTCTGAACATGACGTTGGTAGGTTGTACCAGCGTGAGCGCCCCAATGGTACCAATGGTCTTTAGGTCTTTACCAAGGGTTCTGAGCTTATGTAGACTGTAAAACTGGGAATTTGGCGAAAGGGACGTCTATATTTACTTCGCTGTCTGACATAAAATATTGTATGCTTTAAGAATACGTATTTTTGTGCGAAAAGCTTAAATTGTAAATAAGTATTGCTGTTTTAAAACAACGTCTCTAAACGGTTTCTGTACGGGATTCCTTTCTGTAAGATAATACTAAGCTCGCTACGATAATATTCGCTTGTAAGTCGAATACTGTAAAGTGAGACTGCGCGCCCGACCGGTGTTGTCGATTGTTTTATTCTGTTAATATTTTAATAACAATGTTTTATATAATTTTATATTATTTTTTACGCGCTAAATGTATTCGTCCTGCTAAATTTGCGTTGTGTGATTAGATAGCCTTTGGCGTGGCTGCGATGAGCTTGTTGGCAGTTTGTGGCGTTTTATTGATTTGATCATTTTTATTTTATTATTATAAACGTAAGCACTCAGCGTGTGAGCAGTTCCTACCGCAGGTCCAACTTTACAGTATTGCGTTATCTACCGATCTACCTCTGCAGTACTGCATGCCTCCATGAATACAGTAATTATAGTTTTGTTAATATTTTGTATGTTATAATAAAACGGATAATTATAAGGGACATAGGTTTTACATAATTATTGTGCTATTTCACGCGTAACATAAAGTTGGTGTATAAATAAATGTTTTCAGTTTAATGTAGGGTGAACACTCGAATCTGAATTGTAATGAACCATATTTGACATAATAAACAATCTGACTTAGCGCGCGCATTTTATTTTCACGATTTCCTCTTGTTAAATTTCAAGAACCCTCGACTGGCCGACTTAGGTACCTACATAGAAAAGATAATAAAACGATTGGTTTTATTCATATCAACATTTTATTATTACAGTTCATATGTTATGAAAATAATATGGCAAACACTAATAAAGAAGCGTCGAGTCGAAGCGAAGCAACAAGTTTTTCAAAAGCGAATTCACAGAAATACGACTTTTTGTGGACAATTCCCTGCGTTTCGAGTGTTTCGACTCTGCGCTTGTAAATCGACCCTTGATATTATATCAAGGGTCGATTTACAAGTCATATACAATAGTGCACTTCATACCTACAACATAATAATGTGCCATTTGTAAACAACGTGGAATTAAGCTTTAAATCATTGGTTCATTTACTAACAAGAGGGAGCAACAAATACAAGGGAACGTTAATTCCCTCAACCAGGAAATAACCTTATACTAAGGGTTTCCTATGCTAATACTAACACCTTTTATATGAAAACAAACCATGATATCACACAATACACTAGTAAAGGAAACAATAAAGTATACAACAAGTATAAGATAGACAAGTTTCTTGTCACTTTAATTATAAGATCGTAATAATTCGGGTCTCACAAGAAAGTAGGTACCTAGTAGACTGACTTATTTTAAGTAAATAAATGAGAAATTAACAAACCTGATAATACGATTATCACCTCTTATTGATGCAAACGAAAATATCACAAACTAAACATACATACATTTTTGGATTTTATCTTAGGAATGGATTTAAATAGTTAGCATACGATTTTACATGCGGAAATCTAAACGTTATTACTAAATGGATCGGATTAAGACTAATCGACAATATCAGACTGATATTAACTATTCTTGCCTAACCAATCGACTTTATAAATTTGTTCATCCATATACGTAAGTATTACTATATTAATAAATTACTACATGTTAAATTCTTCAGCCTTAATTCATCAGTGTCAAATGCATGAATAAATGTAACGGAAATGGGAAAAAAACATTAATTTAACATCTATATATCAAGATATAATGGTTTACACTATGCATTGACATAGTTCTCAGGTTTTTCTAGTTAGACATGGGCTCTACAATTGTTATAAATATGTGGTACTGCAGATATGGAGTAAGATACCGCTTACCGTTTGTTTTAGCGTGTAGTGGGATTACACTGACTTACTACATCAGCCTCGTAAAATTCTGTACAATGGTTCATTTAAATTGCACACATCTACACGTCAGCTTACGTCACAGTAAAGTTCAACTTGCACGGGCACAGTCGAAGAGACGCGCGACGTTGCATACTTACACTTTAAATAGAATATTGAGTTTTATTCACGTTAAATAACGTTCAAATTTGTAATAACACCGCCAGCAGGAGTTAAGTGTTTATTGTAGTACAGATATTTTAATCATACCTTATCTATTAGATCTTACTCCATATCTATAGGTAATAATGCAATCCAAAAAAAATATTTTAACGCTATTTCCAATGTCTATTTATACATAAACCTCAGTAAGTTACTAATATCGACAACTGGCTGAATGTCAACATAATATTGGATATTACTTCACCAACTGACTACCAGAGATTGTGGCCAGGTAAAATTGGGAACGGTCTTAAGAGCGGTAACGGACTAGCGTTTTATTTCTGCATGTATACTGTTTATAGCTTATATATAGTTTGAAACCCATGCAAGGGTTCAGGATGCATTTCAGCTCTTTTACCCGTATACAGGCGGTATTGGAGCAGGTAGCCGGTTCTAGCTTCACACAACTCATAAGACTTGATACCAAATCGAGCAGCTTCGGTCCGTATACATTGCTTCCAGCTGAGACGACCCTTCCATAAAAGCAAAGACTCGTCTAAGCTAAGGTGTTGAGAAGGTATATAATTACAGTTCTGCAAACTTTCGATTGCAGTGGTCCAAGATCGGCGCAACTTTTCCTATTTTGCGTTCGTGATCCGTGTGGAACAACTTTTCATTATGAACAAAGTGCAAAAATTTGTTAATTAAAAAGAATCTACTCCGCGGCATAATGTGACGAAATGCTGGCATTCCCATGACCCCCTTGTCCCAGTATTCTTGCACCAAAGTGCGGTGGCAAAAAGATATTAAAATGAGAACGGCGAAATATCTATACAGTTCTTCGACCGCGATCTCAGTCCATTGCTCAAGGTACTCTGGAATTTTGGTGTTGTTATCAGGGTCGGAGAACTGTGCGATTTTATCCCATGCGTATTTATTAGTCTTTAAGCGCTTACACACGTTACATAAAGTCGAATATGTGTACAAGTTCTTAATATGAATAGCAATGAGTTGCAACATGAATTTCAACCAAAAAGGCACTAATTCGACGACCACTAAGACGAACAAGATGAGTGTCACTCAAGTTAGGTTTATGTTACACATATAGTCTACATGAAAACATTATATTCGCACCTACCTATTACACGAAAATAAAACGTCTACACTCGTGCAAGTAAAGCGCGTATCAAAACCGACCTAATACACTTACAAAACGCTAATCCGAAACCGCCCTAAATCTGCCACTCACTCCGGCTGCTATGGTAACGCGTTTGTTGACATTGCGTTCACATGTTCTGGAAGGTTGCCATGGTAACGCGCTGTTAGCATTACGTTCACATGTTCTGGAAGGTTGCTATGGTAACGCAGTGTTGGCATTACGCTCACATGTTCTGGAAGGTTGCTATGGTAACGCCGTGTTGGCGTTGCGCTCACATGTTCTGGAACTGGCCGTCTTTATCCAGCATGAGGATGTTGGGGTTCTCCTGCTCGAAGTGCGTGGGCTTGCGGTCGCGCTGGCGGTCCGTCCACTCGCCCTCCGCCGCGCCCCACTCGCCCACCGCGCCGCCGATCGCGTCCGCCTCGGAGCGCGCGCGCTGCTCCGCCTGACGATCGGATTACTTTAGCAAAAAACCTCCAACCTGTACCTACAGGTCTAACTTCAGAAGTGGTGCAAGTGTCATTTATACACTGCTATGAAATGGAGATATTAACCTGAGATTTGTGCACGATGCAATTAAAATACAGTATAAAGGACCACATATAACAACATAATAATGGATCAACTTAAAAAAAATATTCGATTATGAACTTTCTGTCTTAGTATTTACGGTTGTATACTTAAAAGACGTACTACTACTCCCCACTCCTGAACAACTCCGAACCGACGCCAAGTATAAAATCTAAATTCAACCGTAATCATCAAAACATAAGGACCAAAATTGAATGCTTTCGTTTAAGTTGATCCGTTACCGGGCTGTCAAAAGTGCGCAGTTCGACTGTGGTGAGAAGCATGAGGGTCACACCTCGTTGTCGTGCTTGGCGAACTTGTCGAACATGTTCCCGTACAACTGGCGCTCCTTCTGCCGCTGCTTCTGCAGCGCCGTGCGGCAAAGGATCAGCTGGTTGCCCGCCGCCTGCCACAAAAACATACATGTGTATTATTTCAACAACTACACATATATTTATTTGACGACCCTGTAGCCCAGTTGGTAGCGACCCTGCCTGCTACGCGAGGGGTCCCGGGTTCGATTC
>DWJQ01001705.1:0-10595 GCA_018248915.1 Hesperia meskei straton | reverse complement strand
GGAATTGCATGTTGTGTGCGCTTGATTGTTTTGAAATAGACTGTTGAAAAGCTTATTTTATCTGTGTTTCGTATGACTGTTCTGCCGACCAACGATTTCCTAATTCTCTGGAATTAATTTATAAAATTAAGGGTTACCATTGTTATATCCTTTGATTACATCTATCAAAACTTGTCAAAATTCACTAATCCTTAAATAATAAGATAGAACTCAAAAGAATAATATTACCTACTTTTATTTCATGCGAAGACATTAATTGCTTGATGAGTTATGGAGTCTTAGAACTGTATCGATATTCATAAATGCATCTTTGGATATCATTTTACACGTAATACCATCAGTGTAATTATGTTTGTACCTATTTTTATTGACAATAACAGGAAAAACACGTATGAAATACGTAGGTAATAACTTTATTTTTTGTCCATATTTCTCAGATGATTGTGTTAATGGCTTCACAGATAAATCGGTTATGTTCTCACTACATGCTTCAATCGTGACGTTAATAGGTGGTTAGGTAGGCACCTACTTTAAATTATTGCAGTTGTTTATGATACAAAATGTGCATAAAGTAGTAGTAGTGCATACAGCCACCGTAAGCGGGCGTGCAGTGCCCACGCGGGCGGCATGTCTGCAAATGGACCATGGATGGGTGGCCCTAGTGGCGGCCATGGATATCAATAACACATCGTCAACGAATGTCGGAATAATCGTTATTTCACGGATGATATTGGAGAGGAGATACCTTCCGTTGTTCTTCAGGGTGCGCCACGAACAGGGTAGAGTTTGGACTCACGATCAAAGAATTCCTATACCTACACCTTGAAAGCGTGGCGGTTGTATTTTATCATCGTACATCAGATTTATCTTCGACTCTTACGTCAGAAAATATGCGTGATTTGATTGTATGACGTGATGTTAAAAATGCCAAGTATAATTCTATTTAAAGATAAAATTGATTCAATATTCACTCAGATATTTTAAAAAAATCTTGCATATTATATCCAAATCCAAATTAATTGCTGACATACGCAGTTTTAAGGTTTGTCAATATTTCATCACGAATTCAATTTTCTGTATTATGCCAATTGTATTAGACATTATATATTATCACGAAATTTATAAATTCTTAAAAACTTAAGTACTTAAATATTATTATTATATCGTAAAATTAATTAATATAATATGCTTATTTCCATTAACACATATTAAAATTTATTGGTATGTCATTCACTAATTAATTATGTAAGCAAGATTAGTCAGATTGTATAAAATATCATAACGTTCTTATATAAATATTATTTGACAAATTTATCATGATATTCAATAAATATACATAACTTAATTGCTCAACCTTCGATCTAGCTGCACATTAATAGTAGATAAATATTTAGTTCGATACATTGGTAACATTTAAGCATACAGTGAAATCCACCATTGATCAGAATTCTAGTCCTCAGTTAGTTATTCAAGCCTCTGCAAACCATCTTAATTCTTGAAATGAAACTCAAATTAAATTTAAAAAACTCTACAAAAGATTCGTTAGTAGCTGTTGTCAACCTATTAAGCAGTTCTAAATCTTTTTGTCTATAGCCTATACAGGCAAAAGAGCAGACGGTTCACCTGATGGTAAGTGACGTTCGTCGCCCATGGACATTGACAACATTAGGGGTGATGATGCCCAGATGACTAGATGGATCTCTTCAATTTGTGGATGAATCCTAATAGAATCTCTTAGACAAACCAAACGATTCGACCATTCCGACCAATCTATAGATATAAACTATCGGGCGCTTGACCAGGGTTGAATGAACCAAAGCAATACTGTTTGTTCACTTAAATGACTTCCTTTTACGGTTTGTGGTTATAAGCTTTTTCTCTTCCTTTTTCTGGCATTTGATCACAAGATCAAAGATCCTATTGTCTAATGTCGAAACTATCTAGAGTTAAAGAAACTAATCGATCCGAGTTCAGATCTGTGCAAGATTTGCGTGACTGCGCAAAATTGTCAAAATTATACCTGGTTAAATAGGAACATTTCGTCTGGTAACAAAATTATTTCTGTATTTTACTGTTACTGTGTAAGCCAACGGTAATTATTCTTTGAAAATTATAGAGCAGGTAACTCCATATACATAGAATCTTTTGTTCGACGGAATATCAGTTCTGTCAATCATAAGTGATGAACCGAAAAACAACTTCATCGAAGATTTGGATGGTGGACTCTATTAGCAAATTTTTTATACCGTCGATAAAAACAGCCGTTTGTTATCGCTTGATAGCTGTCGTTAAGACATGTCAGTGACCCTCGGGAGGCATTAACTTCCGCTTCATTACGAACCCCTCTTAGGTATGAAGAACTTTTTCACGACCAATAGATTATACTGAGCGGTAATAAATCCATTGACTTCTATGGGAGTTGTATTGAATCAAAAAAATATGGCGTCATTTTTAGATCGTTGTATCATGGATGGCCAGGGACAACACACAAAGATGAGAATATACAAGAACATATACCAAGACCGGGAACAGAAGGTCGAATGGATTAAACAGGAAACAGTAACTGACGAATACTGTCATCTCATCTAAATTCAGGGCAAATGCATGACATTCATATTCAACCAAGGGGGGGGGCGGATGCAAATCGGGTTTGCACGCGAGCGCCACCTTACGGCGCCCCTGTATAGGTATAACGTTTCACTTTTACTGTAGGTCGTCATAAAGCGAACACTTATTCTATTTACACCTATTTCGTTATATTGGGTATTTTCCACTGGAAGTCTTTTCTGATCTTAATTTATTCAGACCCGACTACGAAGTAGGTAATATGTAAGTTTTACTCAGTAACCTCGGTTCCGCCTGTCACGCACGCGGCATTGCAAAAACTTGAATCGCTCTTATATCATTGTGAGGTATATTTTTTATGTTTTCTGAATGTCAACTTCAATGTGGTGTCAAGTTTAACGTTTTTCACGTAAGTGTGGTAATAGGGACAAGATTAGAAGAACTATAAAATAGCGGAGCTACAAATACCTACCCATAAAGTGTAATTGTTCACGTTTCTTATGATAACGCTTCTTTAGTTCTTTATGATAACTTTGGGGTTTTAGATCGTCATTCGTCATATCTTCCACATGCATGCGTCTTGCTCACGACTGGCCCTAGTATTAATCGTTAGATGTAATCGTTTAGAGTTTAGACATTCAGGACTCCATAGTACACAATTCCCCCGTCTTGGTTGGACTTAACTCTGCCATCTATGAATACTGGAGCAGCGTGGCGAGTTACGTCAAGGCCTGTAACTGTCTGAGCCGTATTTTGCACTGGACCGCTAATTAGTTAAACCATATACATACAGATAAGAAATTAAGAAATATTTCAAGAAATGATCAGTGTTAATGTTATTGCCAAACTGAAGGATTTATGAATAAAAATTTAGACGAACAATAAATGGAGTAACCGCTAATTAACATTGCTATTTCAATTTCAACAATGGGCTTCATCTGTTTCAAAATTATTAAGTTATCAGACTGTCGCATCATGACAGCGTGTTTCTTAACTATTGGCTAATGTTGTCATTGCAAATGTTGCTTTGCCGTAAACCGTTTTAATGACAGCACAGCGTCCACATCGTAACTTTGATCGTTAATCTTATTGTCTCACTAACGAACGCCCTTGCTTCGCTGGGAAACTTAAATATTTTCCCATTTTTGCAACATGTTTCATCGTAGCTCCGCTCCTATGGTCGTAGCGTGATGTTATAGCCTAAAGCCTTCCTCGATAAATGGACTATCCAACTAAAAAATAATTTATCTATTCGCATCCGTAGTTCCTGCGATTAGCCCGTTTAAACAAACAAACTTCGGTTCAGTTTTGTAACATGAAGGACAAATTAACTGTACCTACATGGCTTTAACCCGTAACTGCCGTTGGATCATCTCATAACTGAGAAGGCTTACAGCATACTCCACCACTCCAGCCGTTGCTCCAATGCGGATTTGGTGAAAGGATTAGTTGCTAAGTGGTTTAGTGGAAACGATCCTTTTTTAAAATTAGGTACAGTCTTGTAGTCTTCACCAGGATCAAGACTTAGGCATATAATGTACCTAAGTGCACAGAGCACCTATGTTCTTCCAAAAAAAATTAAAGGTTTCAAACAATCCTAGTAAAGTTTTTCATGTGTCGGCCATTAATTCTTTCATTATACAGAATCTGTTCAGTACTTAGAGTCTGAGAGAGGTTATTGAACTCAAGTCCAGGCCACTGAATGTTCTAGACTCCGCTGTCCGAGGTATCGTTTATTGTCTCGTTGTTTCTCTCCTCGAATCAATTGAATTGCATTTGAGCAAGCAACTCAGTCACACTTGCGAATATTGTTTGTATGACACAATTAATTGGGTTGCTATTTAAAGAGGTGTTTCACAATTTGTTGTATCTAATTTCGTGTTCAATTTTAATTTACAACGTTTACGTCGATTTGCTGAATTATTTTTTAACTTTACGTCCTGCGTATCGATTTTCCATGTTTTAATTTATGTATGTCCAAATTATCTAGTGTGTTAATACAGTCTTACTAGAATTTCTTGAGTTGCTTTATGGGCAAAAATACATTTATCTGTCATATAAATGGGTCCTTACCAAGTCATAGGTATGCAATGGGTCCACCTATGCAATGGATCCGCCATTTAATAAATTAAGCTTGGATTCGATGTATAACACAGCTGATTTAACTTTTGTAGTTAAACGACTTAAAAAAAAGGAGGAAGATGCCACAGACAGACACGCGGACACGTGAAACTTGCGTAGCGGGTTATAAAAACAGAATATCCTGAAATAAAAAACGATAAATGTGGCATCCATTTTCAAGTAAACACAATACGTAACCGAAACAAAAGCGGACAAACTGCGGAGCACGTGACAAAACAAATTTTGCGTGACAATAATATATTTATCAAGAACAATAGGCACACATTTTATTCGATATTTTCACAATATTGTCGGGTAAGGTTTCGTCGATACGGTTACTGCTATTGGATAGGCGTCAGCATAAATTACGCTGGTTAGGCTGTCTTTGGCTTTGATGCCGGTTTCAAATGTTTCAATGTATTTTTAGCTTTGGAAGCTAAAGCTTAAACTAGGTACTACCATATTTTGATTGTTGAATTTTAATTCTAAAAATGAGAGCAGATTTGTTACGCTAATCATATAAAAATGAAGTATTTTAAGGCGGTCAACCGTTCATCCACACGATAGCTTTACATCATAACATGACAATATAAATAATTGTCGACTAGCTTAAAAGCTTATCCGTCAATTTGTCACCTGAAACAACACTGAACTATTCTAGACTGCGCGTGCCTTCAAACCAGAAACCAGCTTTATACATTATCGTCATTATATCAAAGCCTTTATTCTAGAAGCTTCGATCATCTTGTCTGTCCAGCTATAAGGAGTGTGGACAACACAATCACCGTGCGACACAAGGTCTTGCATTGTAAACTGAGTACATATGTATATTATCCATCATGTCCTCACCTTGCTGTCATGGTTTGTAACCTAGATTCTTGAATTCTAGATACAGGTGTCTAAGTAAGGGCTTCAATAATATCTGCGCTTTCCTTGTCACATTTTATTGCACGCAGTTAAGTACCTACGTAGCAAATCTACCAAAGTATTTTTATGCATCTGTTAACACCTCTTAAAATGTGATTGGTGGAAGAAGGGTCCAGGGCGTCATTTCCAACTGGGGCAAATATTTGTTACAGATAAATTGTCGTTCTCGGGTCATACTTATTTATTTATTATTTTATTGCTAGCCTTGGCTCATCTCTTTTAATACGAGAACCACAGGCTAGCTGTGGATTTCCATATATTATATGCAACTTTGAAAACATTACGTATTATAATGTCTAAGTAAGTAAATTTTAGTTGCTCAGGATTCTTCACAATTCCAACCACTATCCAGTATGAGAGAATAACGCGCATTCCTCGCAACGGAACGCCTTGTCAACAGTTTCCCACTGAACTTTGCACCTGACACTGCATTATGATACTGTATTACTCACTCCCTCGCAAATACGTTTCTTGTTTGGTGAAAAAACTGAGGTGTTGATCGAGTTAGTATCGGAATTTATATTAAAATACTATTAAGTATACCTACTAAAGGTCTTTCTTACTATTAGGTATTACAAATCAATCGAATCGAAATCAAAATGACAACTTTTGCTAGGTGTTATCTGATGCACCAAATTATTAACATGTCGCTACTTTGGTAACTAAATTGTTAGACAAATTTAGGGCTAAATTATAGAGGCAACAAGAATTCTTTTGAAAATATTAATGAAATCTTATAGCAAAATATTTTGTATGATATCGTAAAAGTCGGAATGAAATATGAAAAATATAATATTTAATTCACCACAAATAAACAACAAATTTTCACTTATACCATTAATTTCATTTTATTATATACCTATTTTCAAAACTTATTTACTAGGTACAAAAATCATGAAAAACAGAACTCACAAATTAATTAGGTATAATTTCTTAGACGATAAATGCAATGTAGGTAAATCAAAACTACAAAAAATCAAGTATATAAAATGAAAATGAAAACTTAATATCAGGGGCCGAGAAATCGCCTAACAATTTCTGTAATTGTATTTGCTAATCGTGTAAACGCACGTTCAATATTGGCCAAATGTTGGCTTATTTGTTCCAACGCGCGGGCATGCCTCATTTCCCCATCAACTCGCAGTTTTTCCATTTTTAATAAATGTTCCATTTCTGGTGATCTTTTGACAGAAGTGCGACGTCTAACCCGCGGCATGCTGCTCCGGAGTGTGGATCTTGGTGGTGGAACTGAAATTTAATAATAATAATAAACGTTAACACACTCATATCCCCGCAGTAGGTTACCAGGTACCTGGGTCGCGGGTGGCATAGACTACACATATAACACATTACACCCATGACCCGAGTACAAATATTGCTGCTAAACACAAATATATCTGCCACATAAATATCTGCCCCGGCCGGGAATCGAACCCGAGACCCCTGGCATCGCAGGCAGGGTCGCTACCAACTAGGCTACAGGGTCGTAATCACAATTCAATCTTCATTGCTATACATATTTATTTAGTTATTATTTAGTATTTTTCTTCTGATGTAATTTTATGTGAATAAATATATATTATAATATTGCTAAAAGGATTGGCTTTAACCCTTTAATGTGCTATCTGGGACATCAACGGGTTATTGCCAACTCCAATGAATGTTAATGCATTAGTTGTGTACTTGGTGCAACGGCTAAAGCCCGTATGGCTAGCAACTCTGTTGCTACCACTCTGTTCCTTGATGCATTTTCGGTCACTATTTTTTTCTTCTTTCGTCTTTCTAGGACTACATTTCATTAGTAACGTCTTTTTTACTGTACTGCAGCATAATTACGAGGGACCATGTCCACTTAGCGTCAGCTGACACATCTGCTCATGTAAATATGAAAATTGTGACAAAAAATAAGTTCAGCAAAAACACAAGTGTTGTTTTATTTCCCTGCTCTAGAAATGGTATCTCGGCCCCAAAACACTTCACAGATGTGACAAAGTTAAGAATTAAAATTATGGTTTGTTTGAAGTTTATATTTAGCTTAGCATTTCTAACCAATTTGGACGTTATTACTCATTATTTAATGATGTTATAATAATTAATAATATACCTAATGTCAGTGCATATACAGTACAAGTACAGTTGTCTTGTCTATGCATCAAGATAAAATAATAAGATCGATGTGTCTATGTGACCTATGAGTCCAATCAAATTTAGGTACTTATGTTTAAAAAAACTTTTAAGTAAAACTTACTTATTGGAGTTGTTTGGTCTGCACCACTTGTCTGCATTGCTATACCTCGCAAATAGACCTCGTTTCTTCACAGCTCAATACTAAAACACATAAACGATTTTATTTATTTCAAATTAATCGTAATAACACTATTAAATAACGCCACATGTAGGCATTGTTGAAATTGAAAAAACACGAAAACACACAGAAATTCACATTCACCGCCACCCTACGAAGCTGTGTCTGTATATCGGAAGTTTTTATGTCTGGCCAAAGGAAATAACGACTGCTATTTTACGATAACAACAGCAACTGACTGCTTTACGTGCTCTCTGAAGCACCGAAAAGCTCAAAAATTTTTGGCCAAAAAGGGTCACAAATTCACCTATCGATTGACCCCGACTATAAGCTCTTCAAGTATACTAAGGCGAGAAACAGTTTCAAATACATATTTCATCAAACACTGACCACGAATAAAATATATGTATGTCGTATATTATTACATACGAAATTGTTAAACCACCGAATCAATCACCAACGCGTCAGCGTCCGAAAAGAAAGTGGAAAATCCCCATTATTTCGCATCACCGACAAAATGTTATTGATTTTAATTTAATTAGTATACGTATTTACTTTACTTACCCCTTGTATTAAATTTATTTTAGGTCACTGAAAGTTAACTCAAAATATACGTGTAAACAAGTGTAAACTTTTAAAATACTGCGGGAACACCATAGAAGTACCACATATTTATAGTGTGCAGGCCTGGACACAACAAAAACATCTTGACTCGAAATTTGAAATTGGAGTGCGTTAAGTGTGATTTTTTTAGTAACAATACAGGCAACGATCCTTCCTCGTAAAGCCAAATTCTGACATGCTTAAAGTTACGATAGCGCTGCGTTCCATACTTACTTGCGTCAAAATTGATGAAATTAAAGAGTAAAATAATTATTACGTGTATTACATTGTTATTTAATGTTTCTGTTGTTTAAAACATAAGTCAGAAACTATATTAATATAACGTAATGGATTGACAATACTCGTAAGTACTACCTATTATTTGATATACAGTAATAAAGCTAAACATGAAGTAATTGCCACGAGAAAGGAACAAGGCTGACGGAACATAATGGTGTACAAACACGGATATTATCATTAGGAAGCCAGGCGTACCTCTGTCCAATCACCGACCTGAATCGTGGAACGGCATATATCACTTACTGATATACATGATTTATCTCTGCAACTCGAAGTAATTATGAAAAGAGGTTCAAGACACCATAAAAATCTCGTAGCATCGACATAAATACATTCTACTTTGTAGATAATTAAATATCAAAGGATAATGCAGCCTTTACCATGGCAAACTAGTGAAAATTATTACAGTGAGAAACTGAGTTTCAAACGCCTTCTTTAAAATAAATAAAATAAAAAAAGTCTAATTTGGTCTGCACTTGTTCTAAAACATCTTAGTTAAGTATGCATCTTATTTTTGGGAATATATAAAAATAATCTATTGTATCGTGTGACAATGAATCAATCAATGACTCATCAATGATTAAATAATGATTTAATTTCGTTTTATAATTTGAAAGTTATCAAACAGTTAATTAAGAAACCGTCTGTTTTTTTCATACATCCGTAGATTCCTCAGGTTAGGATTCCATCCCTACAATACTAAATCACTTGGCTAAATGGGGTTAAGGCAACACTTAAATAAGCCTCATAGGCGTTATTATGTGACTATAGCGTGCTTTACGTCGTAATCCGACTTCCGTGTGCCGTGAGGTTATCAGTCCAATCATTCTATCCGGTCCGTTGTCAGCTGTCACGCGTTCCTAATTATGTATGTTCAATTTATGTTATCAGTATTATTCATCTCTTAATATTTCCATGTCTTTCCATTTAACACTATGTACTTAATCAACTCTTTATTTTATTCTGGAAACTGCGTCATAATCGATGTGGTTAGTTTTGAGTGGCGTCTCGTTAGGAGAATAAACGAAATCGAAAAATACAGATGCAAATTAATCACAAAGTATTAGATTTGTGGATAGGTAGATGGAGACATGGTTTTTAAAAGCCATAGCAGTTATTAATGCGGCTTAGACAATCAAATTGGATAATTCCTGCTAATCGGTTACGCTATACTATACAGTTGTGCTAATCGCCGCTATATAGTTTACCAACGAAACCGAACTTTCTCATAGCGTGCCACATTGTATCGTGGTGGTAAAGAAAACACCTTTACTGATGCAATTGCGTTGCATAGCATACTGCATTGTTTCTACCACAATTAACTGCCTACGTAACCTCATTGTATTACGAGCAACTCTTACGTAGTTTCCAATTTTTTCCCCAACCTCCTCATATGGATCGGTGCATGTACAAATGTTTTTTGTCCATTGTGACATTATTAGATATTCTTGCTGAATTTGAAACTTCTTTTATTTCGGATGATTAGCCGCTGCAGAGCCTTAAAAGTCCCTCAAGATAGGGAACGATGACGTCTTCTGATGGCCTGATTCTTCTTGGTCGAAGAGCCCCAAGAGTAACGTAGTTTCGTATTGGAAATGGAAGCTAACATGTTCAACGAGTTATCATTCTATTGGTCACGCCTAAATACAAGTTTCTAACAAACAAGACCGCTGTCCTTAGACCTTTTATGAAAAACTAGTAAACCCGCCCTCGCTTCGCTTCGGGGAACCAGACCCTTAGAAAATCCCTATAAATTTTAACAAATTATGTTATT
>DWJQ01001704.1:0-10595 GCA_018248915.1 Hesperia meskei straton | reverse complement strand
TTTGACTGAGTAGTAATGGAAATGAGTATTCATTGTTTTATAAAATAATATTTTTTATTAAAGCACTTGGTGAGACAATCAGCTAACAATCATTCCGTAAAATATAATATCTTCATATTATCTATCCCGCGTACCCATTAAAATCTAAAATGTTTTACATTTCCGATTGCTATTTAGGAAATGTATAGCCTTCCTATGAAATGTGTCTTATACTCGTATAATTTATTTCACACATTTCCGGGCGATTTTAAGTATTGTATACAATTCCTAGGAATTGTATACAATGACGGATTACATAAATTTCCGTTAACATATATATTTGTAAGCTTAAAACACTAATACAGTAAGTCGTGTGTAGTCGTAGTGTATAGGACTATAGGTTCTCTATTAGCACGCTATTAGTGTGATGACAATTATATTGGTTTGACTGTTAACGTGTTAACACAAATATTTTTAAATTGGATAAATCATTTACGAAACTACGGGGCATGTGTAGGATTCTCAATGGTGAAACTTTGTATTTTGTTAAATTTTAAGAAAATGAGTAGAATACTTATACTTGAAACACACAAATTCACACACAGAACTATTAGTGTTTTTAACCGATTGTAGTAGGAAAGAACGAAAGAAAGATTCTTTGATATTATTGGCCATTGAATTATATCATGCGTGTAAAAATTTAGTTTTGAATAAATCTCATTTAACTTTAGACACCTATTCAAATTACTTAGATACAAGTTTAAGTTTAATTAAAAATCTTGCAAATATACCTACAAAGAAAAGTTATAAACCTTCAAATATGCCGATATATGTAGGTACCGCAACATCATTATGCACCAAAACAATAATAATTACCTACAAAGAAAAGTTATAAACCTTCAAATATGCCGATATGTGTAGGTACCACAACATCATTATGCACCAAAACAATAATAATTTGCAACATTTTGCTTCGACATGTCGGTATGTGTTTTCACATTCCAAGGACACCAAATCGTAAGGGATCTATACGAACTACCATGAACACAACTGACTATTTATGTACCTACCTACCTAGTTTTCTATTTCTGATTACATCGTTGTGGGTTTTCTTAAGTGAAGTATCTGCAGCCGCCTAGAACGAAAACACTGAACTTGTGCTATGCTAAATCGAATACCTAACATTGAAGATAATAATCATTATGATTAAGGAAAATCAAGCTTATTTTCATGATAACGAATAGGTATGTACCAATTATTTCTCAATTTGGCCAAAATGTCCGTACCTATATATTTTCTTCTTAATAGCACGTGTAGGCGGTGTAGGTAGGTAAGCTCAGTCGCCGTGAATATGATGGAATTGCTACTCCCCACATAAAGCTTATTTTATTACCTGTGCTTACAGTTCAAATGAGCTTGCAAAATTTAATTAAGTACGGAAATTCTGTCGGTCTCTCTGCAATGTACCTACTTTAATTATAAGTGCGGGACTTGGCGGGAGGCTGGCATTTGTGTGGGATGAAATTAAAACGAAGTCCTAAAATGCAAAGACAGGTTAGTGGATTGGAATACCTTACAATGTAGGTTGATGTAAGTAGACAGAAAAAAATAACCACCTTTAAAATCGACAAGCAGAGGTAACTCAAAAACTACCCGCCAGATGTTGCTCAAACCAACCTATCCTCCATCCATCAACCCGACCTCAACCGGAATCCTCCAAGCGGGATGCCCTCATGTTGGGCTCTGCCTGAGAGCGACAATGTCTCACTGGCCTTCCCAGTCAGGGTTGCAAAACCTACCGATTTTTCGGTAGATCTCCCGAAAATGACTACCTTTTACCGAAATACCGATTTTGAAGTAATATCTCCCGATTTTTAGAAAAGTGCAATTTTTGTTTGATCTTAACATGCGTTGGCAGTACTGAGCATTAGGGATTTCCCCGTTTGGTCTAATTTAATATTGTGTAATGAATTGCAGTTTGAATTTTATTGCACAGTAATAAGATCGTTTTTATTTTGTAAATTACATTTGAAAATAAACTTGAATTTGAAGATTTCATTTATGTTTAAAATTCTATCATTGCGTCATTCATCCGCAATTTTTAATGTAGAAAGAATTTTCTCCGAAATTAATTTAAAAATCTGTACTTCTATATTAATAATATAAAGCGGAACAGTTTGTTTGTTTGTTAGTTTGAACGCGCTAATCCCAGGAACCGATTTAAAAAAATCTTTTTTTTTATAGTTCATTTATTGAGGAAGGCTATAGGCTATATTATAATATCACGCTACGACCAAAAGTAGAGGAGCTACAAGTGTTAATAAATCAAATAATAATATAATATGTTGCAGGACGACGTCTGCCGGGTCCACTAGTTAATTTAATAAAAACCAAAACTCGTAACCGCCTCTTAATGGAGGCAATTGTAGGACTATTGCACACAAAGCATTATATAGGTAGTGATAATTGTTACGATTTTAAAATCACTGAAAGCATGAATTTTGTTTATACTTTCAGTGATGAATGTCCTCGGAAAAGTGGCACATATAAATACGTTTATTATTATATGAATTTCATGCAATTATACCTATAAATAATATGTATTAAAAGATCTACCGAAATCTACCGATTTTTTATGGCAATCCTACCGAATTTCTTATATCTCGTTTTGCAACCCTGTATATACATCCTGGCTACATCATTGTTGCCACAACCTAGTTTCAACTACATTGCTCTCGATATTGTATTTGTATCCTATAAAGTTACCTGTTTCTATATTTATTCATATTTATAACAATTATTTAAACATCAATTCAATTGAATTGAAATAAAATTTTGCAGTTGCTTAAAAATTACATCAGTGTGAAATTGTGAAATATTTCTAACAGGAAGTAAATAATTTGAATAATAAAATTATGATTGTAAAAAAATATTGTAATTATGATTCATGTTATGATGACTAGATTTGGTGAATGTTAATATAAGTTAATTAATGCTTTCAGCATATAACAAACTTTACGATACAACTAGAATAACATCTATTTCTGCAGTGAATCAAATTGCTTCCAAAAATAAGTATCTAATCTCAGTGCTCGATAAGCAACATATTTGTCACTGGCCTCAAAACAAATTGAGATTTATAAAGGGCTGTAGGTTGTACATGGGTCATTGAACACTTAACATGAAGTGTAGGTGTATTTATTAGCTTCAGTTTATACCAAAAAAATATTTTCTGCAATTATAGAGAGTAGTAATGCAGATAATTTGTTACATATATAAATATATTGAAATTGTGGATGCTTGATACACATGTAAATATTTATTGTTAATATATGTTGAGCCTTAACCAATGTACGTCATTATAATATTAATCAAAACAAAAATCTACCACATTGAAAAAACTAGTTCTTACTTCTTAGTACAATCACTTAATTGTTCTCATGAAGCTAATGTATGTATGTAACAGTCTAATTTACAACATTATTAATTGTGCATTTCATGAGCTAAGTAGTAATTACTGAAATATATGTCTTTTTATGTAAGAACAATGTGTAGACTGCCATATTTGAATGAACACTGACTGCAGTGAATCATACCGACCGTTATTGGCATTGAGTCTAAAAGTGAAAGTCCCAATGCATTTACAGACCAGAAGCTTGGAATATATAACAATTATATGCCCCACTTGTACAATATTTTAGGACAGTTATTTTAAGCACACTTAATTAAATAGTATCAAAACACGAAATTATTTTTAGGGAACTTATCAATGTTAGATTAATTTGCATACATATTTATGAGTTAGTAATCTATAGGTAAGGAAATAATCGCATGGATATATAAATTCACACTTCATTAGCAAATTATATTCCCCAAAGGTGTATGCATGCATGAACCAGAACCCAACTTTAATCACTCTGATATTACCATAATTGGAGGCATTCCAAATTTCCAGTAAGCAATTTATTTAATGGTGTAGTAAATGCCATATACTAGTATTTTGGTTCCATTTAGTCTACAAACTAGATAAGTGAGCCTGCTAAATGGAGAACATTGTTCTCACAAGTTAGGTTAACAAACAATGTAATCTGGTTACTTAACAAGTACTTCAATACTCACAACTTTCTATGCATTGTAATCCATATATAAATTTGTCTTAAGCTTCTTGTATAGGTCTATTTTCAACATCCTGAATGTATAAATAGCTCAGAACTTTAGTAAATGTAAATAAATCACTTGTCAATATGTCACATCATAGCACCCTGGATTGTTAACGAAACTTCAGTCAAATTTTATCTTGAACATAGAAACTAATCCTATCCAATGGAATAATTGTTACATGAGTGATACGGCAAAATTTAAATACAAAATACAATACAAAGTAGGGAAAGCTTTGATCAAGCAAACTTCACATAATTATGTATGTATGTCCATTGGATGCACATTGTGTGTAGGCATGTATTGGAGATAAGCAAGTTCTGTTTTTAATAAGAAATGTTATCAAGGGTATTGTGTGAGATGGAAGATGTTTACAGTTGTGATTCATTAAAGACAATAATAACATGATTGAATTTGAATAACACAATTGATTTTTTAGTATTAATTGGTGCTTTATATGGTGGGGGAGGGAGGAAGTTAGAGATGGTGAGTGCAAAAACTTTATAAGAACCCATTCATTTACTTTTATTTTTTTACGTAATAGCAGCAAGCAAACAGATAACAACACTAACAGTTGGTCAAGAGATTTGGAGGCAAAAAGACACCAGAAAAGAATGCAATTAAACAAAAATTAGTCTCACGTACCACTTATGATTTCACTAAACTGTAATGATTCTTAAAGCCAATCTGATGGCAATTACTTCCTGCTTATAAAGAATTTAAGTAGTGCTGTGTGAGTTGATATTCTCAGTGCTTAAGCATACTATAGTAGTCAAAGTATAAAGACTCTGTTAATGTTTTTAATACACAAAAAAAAAACAAAGAAATGCACCTGCATATAATAATGTATTATATCAAAGGAATACTTCTGCCATATCATGATTATCCAATAAAGTATGAGAACAGTTTACTGCCGATTTTAATTCAAACTGCATCTATGTTAATGTGTAACAATACCAAAATGCAAAGACATTTATAGACATAGGAAATTAAGTGAAAAATCCTACCCAAATAATATTGCAGTAATATTATGTACCTATGTATGTATAGTCCGTTTTTTAGAGTTAGGTAACTACAAAACAAATATGGCCAATAGTTGTCAAAGTCATAGTAATCAATAAGACACTGACATTACACTGTACAGTAAAACCAACTTAACCTTGAAATGAAGGGGACGCTGTCAATCATTGCACGCAATTCAAGAGCTTCAACTGACAGATGAATGACTACAACATACTTATGAATGACTTTTTAACATGGTGGTGTTAGATCTAATTTATGCCATTTCAGAGATAAGTTGGTGGCAGTTGTATCGAAAAAAATGTCAAATGTTGAAATGATTCATCTCTTAAAAGTGAAGTTGTTGTGGATTTGCACAATGTATGAAAATGCATTATAATTGTAAATTCAAAGCAGTTTTTCGTGTAAAGCAAAGTGCGATATACCGAGTGAACCAATTGAATTGTTTGTAAGTTGTTTAACTCGTGTAACATTGTGGAAATGTGATGTTTCGGAAACTCTGATTTGTTTTGTAGTTAACTCTATTCTAAAAAAACGGACTATACCTACCTTGTGTAGATAATTAGAAATGTTTACATGTACACATTTTATACATGAAGCCTTAAGAATGTTATGCGCTTAGAGTGGGTGTCAGATCTGGTTTATTAATGCTGCATAGCTACCAAGTTCTTAGTTGGAATTAGTATTTATAAATGTATTAAAACCTTAAGTACTAAAAACTTTGAATGTTGTCAGAGTTAAATAAGTTATAATACAGAGGTACAATAAATAGACACTAAATATGAAGAAAAAATGCAAAAGAAGTCAAATTCCTATAGATTATTAAGCAAATAACAAAAATTAAGAATGAAGTCAATTTTTTTCTGAATTTTAATGTTAAGATTTTTTTTAATGTTAAGGGCATGTCACATGTGAAAGGCAAACTTGAGGGTAAGAAACTTTGGGATATATGTTTAACTTAAAATACCAGGTCTTGGTGATAGATCTAATCACTCATCACCAAAAAAAGAAACAAACAACCCAAGAATGTTCAGCTCCAGAATTAAGATTTTCAATAAGTGGCACAATTGAAAAAAGATGGGTATGTTCATTCAATAACTACATTAAAATGATGTTGATATATCTATTTTATTGAAATAACTGTAGCAAGTATTCAATTGTGACTTTGAGGAGAGCATATAAAACAACCATTTAGCCCAGAAGACATACAAAAATAAAGTTTTTTTAAGCAAGAATCAAGTTTCTGTACAGAGTATGTCAATACAATTGATAAAATAACATAAAATAAATATAGCAAATTGCATATAAACTATTCCAACAAATAACACATGTTGAAATTAATTTACAACATACTATTTTGTTGTAATGTGGTTTTTGTATTCAACAATCCCCTTTAACTATGAGAATATTCCTGAAACTAGTAAATATTTATTATCTTGTAATGCATTATTATAACCAGTGTAACTTTCTTGTTTCATCATGCATGAAATTAAATTATACTTCTGTCTGTATTATATTATGAAGCTAATGAGTTTGTTTGAATGGTTTAATCTCAGAACTTGTTGGAATTGAAAAAATACTTTTATGTTAGATTTAGATAGTCCATTTATTCAGGGCGGCTCTAGGCTATTAAACATCTTCAACCAATAGATGCTACAATGAAACACGATGCTTTTTTTTATAGCCTGAAGGGTTGACGTAAAAGCAGACGAGCCACCTGAGTGTAAGTGGTCATCGTCGCCTATAGACACGTGCAACACCAGGGGAGTCACCAGTGCAACGCCGGCCCTGAAGGAGAACTCTTTTTACACCTTTCTTGAAGAACCTCATGTCATAGCGCTCCGGGAATACCTCAGAAGGAAGCTCATTCCACATCCGGCACGTTCGCGGCAAAAACGATCGTGAAAAACGGACCGTAGTCGTTCGCCACGAGTCCAAGCGATGTGGATGAAACTTCAATCTTCGGCGAGTGGTGTGATGATGGAAGGGTGAAGTTGGCACCAAATCGAACAATTCCTCGGAGCACTCACCGTTGTAAAGCCGATAGAACACGCAGAGGCAACCTATGTCTCTCCTCAGACTTAGGTGTTCTAATCTGTTAGTGACTGATTCTATTTAATAATTACATATTTTTAATAATTCCTCAGATATTCTTATCAATCCTCTTTCGATTTTAAACCTTTACAACTTCATCTTTTGAAAGACAAAAAAAAATATACCTACTTAGCTATCTTCAACCTTTTAATACCTCCATAGATACTTAGGAAGGGTCTCTCCTCACCTCACCTTACTAGTACATCTGACAGTTCGGTTGCCACTTAACTAACTTATGATGACTATACAATACATTCCTACCTAATAAAAATAACAGGGAACGTTTGTGTATACCACTAAAGCAGGAATTAATTGAAGTGATTGTCAAAAACCAGTTCGTACAAACTAATCAGTCGTTCGGTGATAAAATAACCGTTTCCCATTACGATAACTGTAAAAGAAGTGGTGTTATTCAAGTTCGCGTGCTTTTCCTTGTGTTATCGGACTGACCGGCTCCTCCTCGCTAATTGTTGAATCTGGAGCATGCGGGACATAATATTGCGAGTTGCAAAGTTGCAACACTCGCAATTGCTACCTGCACACGATGGTTAAAGTAATCTGTCGGTAGTCTGTCAGACTGTGTTATGCACTTTCCGCTCCAATACAAAGTCATGGTTTTGTTAATACGCCGGTTCACTGAGCTGGTCAATGTTTACGGTGTAACTCGCGTAACCACCTCCACGTCGTTAAGATGGTCTAGGTAACTACACTTCTACCTACCCTACCTAATGTAAACTATGATTTTAAATAGCAAAATCACGCAAAAGGGTATATATATATCAACCGTTTAATTTAAACCCTTTTATTAGGGTTTAAATTAAACGTTACTAGACAAACCAGGTGCTGGAAGCAGTGAACCTGAAAGCATCAAACTTTGTGCAGGGGTTTATAGGTTTATACCTTCTTACTAGGTATAAGGGAGTACCAAAATGCATTTATGAAATTATTTCCAAAATGGATAAAAAAAGGGGGTAAAAAGATTTAATTTATGAGTATAAAAAAAGTCACGTTGACTTTGTGCAACTGGATTTGAATCTTTTTGAATTGAAAAACTCTCAGCCTGAAACCGTCTTGCTTTATTTGAAGGCGATCTACTGCACTAATGCATTCTGATGCACCAATGAGTTCACACGGATCGCCCGGCTTGGGGATCCTGGCGGTCGGTATGTTTTTTCCACGAAATAGTTAATTATTCTGAGTATTTTACTAAGTATTTTTTTAAGTTTTATAGGTACCTACACCATTATAGCATTAATAAATAATATAATCATACAGTAATATTAAGGAAATAGGTTTTTGTACAATGAAAATAATTTGTACATAGTGTTGTATCAACGTCATGTCATGGAGCTATTCAATATGTATCATTAAGATTGTGAAAGAATAACGGCTTCGTGTCATGTCTATTCATGGCAGATAAAACGCGAAAGAGAGTTCACAATCAAACGGTAATAAATCGGTAAAATTTGGATGTAAGTAATTACCACACATTCATGTGCGTATGCAACCGCAACGTAGGGGTCAACGATCTTTTTGTATTTGTAGTAATTATTATATTTTAATATAAAAACTTTTAAGATTTTGTAGCTGTATGATAGAGCTATTCAGTAATTAGTTATTCTTTATAAGATTGACGTATTTTTTAAACGTTTTAACAGTTTTTGGCTTCTGGAGGTCTTGAGACCTCCATATAGTCTTGAGACTATAGTAACTGTATCTATTCCTACGTAACACTCAGTTTTAATCTTCCTGTAAGTAGGTACTTTGATTTACAGAATACCTATTTTTAAAACCATAGAAATATCATTATTTAACTAACAGGAAGAATGCAACTATAAATTAGTTGCACATCCGTATCGTCTCACAGCGAACGTACTGATTTTTAATATACTTAAAACAGTATTCCTACGGTATTTGTATTGCGTGGCGTCGCGCGTAGAACCTCGCTGCGCACGTAGCTATGCCCCGCTATGCTTTTGGTCGTCAACGCGTCTGTGATGTCTTCAAAAAATGGGCTCCTATGACCTTATCACTAACAGGCCCGTTTGTATGTCTGTCGGCTACGTAGATAGTAGTAAAAATTACAAGGTGACAATAGAGAGCTCTTCTAAGACTTAACAAACTACTTTATCGCTTAGGAGATATCAGTCACGTATGCGCTGCATATTAACCAAAAACCGTATTATTAAAAAAGATACTACTTTAGTTGTCTCCCTTAAGTCTCATTAAGCATTAAATAAATACATGCAACTTACTTTAGTTGTATGTTACTCATCTAACATTCGATGTCTAAACTGCTGAACCAATTCAGATGAAGTTTGGTACGAAAATAGTGACCGATCCTGAAAAGGGACATTTTACACCGGATATCATCCCTTGAGATTATTTTGACGGTAGGTATATTGCTGTTTGTCCGACTCCAAATAAGAAGAAACCGCGCATAATATGTACATACTGAATATATTTAAATAAAAATACTAATGTACTTAGGTACTAGGTACCTACAGATGTTTCAACACCAAACTCTAAATATTTTTATTAGTAAAGTTAAATTTTAGTTTAACTTGAATAGCGTCGCGTCGTAATGTGGATGATAGATGCCGATTTACCATGCTGATATTAGCGGATCCGGAAGGCAGCGAGTCCGGTGGAAAGCGACCTAAGGCCTCATTTACATGATACAAGTTTCTTCCTTATTGCATACAGTAAAATTGAAGCAATGAACTACTTGCTTCATCTAAATAATTCATAACATTCTTGATGTTCTTAACATTTGCGTTTCAAGTTCTCCCTTGGTGTAACCATCACATAAGTACCTTTATTTTTATGCAATTCTTGTATTCATTTGATTTGTCTCTGTATTTGCAAGCTCATATGAGTGCAGTGCGTGAAGGTGTTTTGATCGTACCTAGTCTTCAGAGGCGAGAAATATTGAGACAACAAAACTTGCATGCAATAACAGCATACAATAATCTGCGTGTAAACAGTCCCGTACAATTGTTGAATGGTAATTATTGCACGTTCTTAATTGCATTCAATTATTGCTCTTGAATCTGCAAGAAAATAGCATCATGTAAATGAGCCCTAAGGCCGCTATTCACATTCGTGCGAATATCTACGCGAACCCACAACTGTCGCACAGAACTTCGCAAATGATCATGCAAAGTTTTTGACTTTGTCATATTCCTAGTTGTCAAACAGCACAGAGTAAGTACTGTAACAGGTACAGGCTGATCGTTAGACCCTTTGCCTATTATATTATACTAGCTTTTGCCCGCGGCTTCGCCCGCGTAGAATTCGTTTATATCGCGAACCGGAGAAGTGGGGAAGAGGGTACGTCATCA
>DWJQ01001703.1:0-10599 GCA_018248915.1 Hesperia meskei straton | reverse complement strand
TGTTAGTTGCTAGATATTTAGTTCCGGATGTTGTTAATAGATGGCGATAGTAAAATTAATTTGCAAGCTCTGTGTCACGTTATCAAATACTTTAAACATGTAATTTACTTAAGACATAGAGAAATGTTATACGAGTATAATATGAAGTTCCAGTGTATCATCATAACGCGTCTGTTGACTACGGGTCCCGAAGCGAAGAAGCGAAGTTTGAATAGTTTGACATATTTTGTATTATGAATTTTCCAAAAATGTGTCGCAAACTATTCGATTTTGTATACGAAAAGTGCTAAATAGTGTCAATCTTCTGTATGTCAAAATTCTGTGTACGAAATGTGCCAAAAATGTGTCAAACTATTCAATTGAGACGCTATTGAGGCATTTAAAAATAAGCAGAATCAGATGTGTTGTTTTCATTAATTGAATGACAAAGTTTATTCTATTGGGTAGAGTTTATTTTGAAATAAGAATAAACATAAGTATTAAAAGTAAGTTGGCTTGAAAAAAAATCAACACAATATCATAACGACTAGCATCGAAGACTCAAGCCCAATAAACCGATCAGACCGTATTCACGTTGACGTAGCGTCCCCCGGCCGTCGACGTCACGTCGTTAATCGCTCCTTGACATTCCGCTGTGAGTCACATCCTCCACGAGGCTGGCCGGAAGGTCCGCTCGAGATGACGCCGGAACAAACCGAACACACCTCTGTCACGCCACGTTAGAACGTTAGTTTGTTGATTTCGGGCGATTCTTAATCTGCACTATAGTGGAGTGCCGTAAGCTTTATTCCTCGGATTCCAGGTAAGGTCAATAAATCTTCGTAAAAACTATTCGACTGTATTTCAAACGCACGAATAAAAACCCAAACAAAATACTTACTCTTTTATTTAATCTTCAGAACTCTTTAACATTGACTATTCATTTCCATTGTTTAAAACCCATACATGACGACTTGGAGGCGACATATTCAGATGGTAGGGCCTTAGACCGTTTTTTAATCTTCGTTATTATGTTTGTTACCTTAAAAAGCTGTATTAAATAAATAGATTTTGTATTAAGTAAACCGACTGACTCAAAAACTGCTTGTACGATGGATTAAAATATTAATAGGTATGTGTGTAACTCAAGAAGTACTAGATCGACTTGTTATTGTTTGAAACATCTTTACTTCGGAAGGGTTTATTTTACAGTCTACACTGAAGTGCGGGCAAGAGAGTTGATGCAAGAGAGTTGGTGTAGTAATGTTCATAAATAAGAATATTCTCACAATAAGCATGTACTTAGTATGACGCATTTTTGTACAATGATGAATGTTAGGAAGTGAATGTATTAGAAGAATTATTATTATAAGAACAACAAATGACGCTACACACTTAGAGCCTAGGATTTTTTGTGTCGTTGGTGTCATGGACTGAGCAGGGTAAGGCTAATAAAAGGTAAACGTACAGGTAAAAGTAAAAGTAAGGTACAGGTAAAGTTAATAAAAGGGTGTTAAAAAGCAAAGGAAGATCTGTCAGGTTTTTACACAAAATAATGCGCGGGTGCCGTTGAAAAGTTGACCGGTAAACGGTATCCAAGAAGAGTGTAACCTAAATTGTTTATCAAATTATAACAATATAAGTATGTACTTATTAAAATAAGAGATAAAATATAATGTGATAACGGACACGTGTTATATTGTATGTCCATCTATGTAATCGGGTCTTTTATTTGACACCATGACACTTTACATGCGAAAACGCAAAAATATCAATTCCCCTATTATCCCTAAATATAAAATGTACAATCGTTCATCGTTATTGAAGACGTTCCATAGACAAATAGACAGAGGTTTACGTTTTGGCCATACGTAGTCTGGTCGAAATCTCTAACATAGCCTTTTGTTTTTTTTATAATTTCAAGGTTTAGTATTAATACCTATGTATTATACTAGTAAACCCGCCCTCGCTTCGATTCAGGGAACCAGTACCTAGTAGTAAAAATCTGTATAAATTTTAACAAATCATGTTATTCCGACATCTAAGCTACATGAGTGCAAAGTTTCATGAAAAAATACGTTGAGTGATTTTTGCGTGAAAGAGTAACAAACCCACACACACACACACACACTCAATCACATCATTACAAACTTTCACATTTATACTACTAGTAGGATTGCATAATTAATTTAAATATAGAAAAAGCCGAATGGGGTCCCTTCGCGCAGACCAAGTGTAAATTCACAAATTGCCATTCAAAATTTTTTATAAACTTTATGAAGTTTCATCTTACCTTATCCTTCCTTTAGAGTAGAACTTAGAGACATACAACCTCCTCATTTATTTTGTAGCCGGTTAAATATGAACAAGTCTCAAACTTACCTCCGACAAGGCAGACTTAGAACGTCGTCAATATTTCTATACCCATTTGATCCATACCCATTCGTACATATATAATAACAAATTGAATCTGTTAAGCGCATGTTTACTTAACGATGTTGATATTAGTTGATATTTATGATAACGTAAAGGATTTCCGCAAATTATCGCCTTCGGTTCGGCCAATATATGTACATACGTAACCGGTCAAGTGTGCGTCGAACACATGAACGTAGGGTTCTGCATAGAGCGATTATCTGTAATTATTTGGCCATCAATGACCCCTCACAAGATAGAATGTAGGAAAATAACATTTTTCAATGATTGCTTGTATGGTGACGTCCTTTGGGAATTATTATTTTTAGTTCTTTATAGTCGTATCGTATCAAAGCAGCCAAATTTAAACCCAGTCTGAATTTTTTTACGTATTTCTATTTAAGATGTTAAGACCTGAAATAGAGAGTGAAGGCTTAATAACATAAATTTTATTTATCATTCTTTGGATGCGGAACACTATAATCGGTATAATATGTACTATCTGACTATATTTAGGAAATGGTTCCGTAGGAAAGTAATGTGTTTAATCGATTGTGATTGGCTACCAAACGCGAAATATATAAAAGGCATTTTAAATTCTCGTCATCTATCTACAACAAACCTTACTCACATAGGCGGGTTAAAACGAATTCGGCAGTTGGATGGTTGAATTCTAATGGATTTGTTTAAGCTAGGTTCACATTATTGTGTCGGGGTGTGTCGTGGCGCGCCAGAAGGCAATCGCTTACGTACATTTACTATGACTAGATTCACATTCGCGCCACAACACAACACAACCTACTTATGTGAATCTAGTCATAGTAAATGTGCGTAAGCGATTGCCTTCTGGCGCGCCACGACACACCTCGACACAATAATGTGAACCTAGCGTTATTCTTTGCCCATGCAATTCAAACCGTTGGCGGTCACGGCTGTTCATTTTAGAGACCAGTTGTTAGCTTGCATTTTGACCAGCATCAATTATTTCTTTCCTTATACTTCTCTACCCTTACGTATACATAAAATTATAGTCACTGTCTGTAATTATAAAAGAACTGTGTTTCCTCAATGGGTTACACCATACACAAGCACAAAATCGCTATCACCACCACTAAAAGGTATAGTAAAATTGACATAAGTAGTTGTGTATCACCTTGGTACGAAAACCGGTGAAAACAAAGTAAAAAACACACTGATAATAAGATGCAAATTATTAACGTGTATTTTAGTGTACGTAAGCGTAACAGACGGAAGAACGGACTGAGCTTACCAAAACGAATAGAGGGTTCTCTTGTTTACTATGGTACCTTAAAAAGCTAAACGGTTTTATTAATGAAAAATAAAGATTGAATGTAACTTTCAGTTTCCTATGTAAAAGACTCATAAAAATAAACATCATTCTCTTCACTGAAGGAAACATAATTTAAAGGATAAGTAGAAGAATAAATACGGAGAATAAAGAATTTAAAATAAGAAGTCATAATCAAGAAGTTTGAACGTTGGACATTTCAATAGAGTACCTATCCTGAATTGCTGACAGAATGTCCAAACTTAGACAGGAGTCGTCATTTTTGTGGACAAGGGCCGCACGAGGTTTCTTAATACCTATAGGTATGGAGACCATCAGGGCCTTGCACTGTAAGTTACTGCAAAACTGTTTTGATAAAAAGTTGAATATAGAAATTATTCGCTTCGTTGCGGGCCGCAGTTTGACGACCAAAGATAGATCTATCCATATAATCCCTTATACCCGAGTTATTAATAGCTGGGTTCAGTTGCTTCGACAATAACTAAGAACCCTAATGGCGAAAAGTATGTATAACAATATTATTAACGTAAAGAATCAAATTTTCGCGGTTAGGTTCTAAACTAGTGAAAAACCCGCAAGATTAAAAATGTCTAATGTTGTAGTAAAGATAACGATTAAATTTGTGAAATACTTATCATATCGTGTTCAGTAATAATACTATATGATAATTATTTAATGTTGAAAATCAATATATAGATATATATCGATTTAATTGTATAGTGTGCATTGCAAAACAGTGTTTTTACCATTTTTTTTAGGCTAAACTCTTAAGGATTCACTGAGGAGTTTCTTTCGATGTTTTCGTGTTCATAAATTAATTTTTTTTTCCGAAGCAACTCAAATCCCATTCTCATTTAATTTTTTTAATTATAAGAAATATTACAAACTAACACAAAATTTTCTAAATTCTCGTGTAAAATCAAGTAATAATGCACCATGGATGGTATGCTATATACTCATTATAATTATTACTTACGAGAACTTCATTTAAAATTATGTATAAAATTACAGTCTTTCATAAAATTTGTAATCCCAATCTTAAGAACGTCAATATCTGTGATATTGATAAAATACAAAACAGAAAAACGTTTATTATAAATTTCAATTAAATTATTCATTATGTGATATAGTCGCCTTGTAGCAAACACAACATAACATACATTAAGATACAGATTAAAGGATTTCTATCATTTCCCAACATAAGACGAGTTAACGAACCACGTTTTAGTGGTATTGCTTGCACGCCTACACTATGACTTCTATATATAGCTGTAGACATGTCAATGTCAACATACAATTCTGGAGACTAATGTACCGCATCTTTCTGGCTTACAAATCCTTGCCTATGACTGCTAATAGTGCCCAATGTATGGCAAATTTATTTTAAGAAATAAAATAATGTCATAGCTACAATGTTGTATCTTTGAACTCGAGTTAAATGAAATATAGATCTTAATTAATACTAATTACAGTGCTTGGAAATATGTTAATTAAAGAAATTGTTTGAAAAATGTCTGCTTTTATTTGAGTTCGAAAACTTATTAGATTATTATGGTCCTGGTAACCTGGAAATTGAAATACAACCACAACTAAAAATATAGAGACACTTCTTTATTTCTTGTTTTCTGTCTTACCTAATAACGAATCACATCGAGGGGCAAAATGTATACAAGATTACATAATTACAGATTAATCATGATTATATTTTGTCAATCTCTGGCGATGCCTTTGGTGTTACTAATAATAATGGCGATCCTGATTAGGTACTTACTATTTTACAGCTGGCTCGTATAATTTTATGTAAATAAAAATATGTTTTATGGTTCCGCCGCAACATTATTTTTGCACTGTATAGTTTCTTACAATCTACATATTTTGCTCTTTATCATAATAAGTATAAAACATTAAATTTAATCTTTCTATTACCCACTTGTATGATACTTAAAGTTATCAGTCCAAGTTTGGTCGTTGGGAAAATGAGTGGGATGTATCACATTTTCATTAGGTTTAATTACCTAAAACGCACATTTTAGTGACGCCGCGATGTTCCTTACTGATAAGATTATAACAAGTATATTCCAAAGCAGATAATTAAACCTAATTTAATACATACATCGGAACATTGAATTCTACAAAAAAATCAATTTAAATTAATATCTTTTAGAAAGTTAAGTCAGCAAAGATGCGGGGTCACCGTAAATCGATACAGTTACAGCATTACGAGTAATGTTGATATTACATTCTTAATGTTAAGCTGCAAACCTAACTGATAAAGTACCTTGGGAGTACAACTCGCATTCCGCGCACGGCATTCGCAAATAATACACGTGTAACAATTTTTATCGAATTTAAATAATTTTTATCGATAACGCCGGTTCGGGTGACGCGTCACTATTTTTTATAACCTGGATCGCCCACGTGCGTTCGATTTTTGAACTTACCGAGGGGCAGTTTCGCGGCAATTGATACAGTGATTTGAATCTGTGAATATTGAATCGAACGATTTTGAAACAAAATGATAAATGTTTTAAGTATACAGTATTACTTGTATTTCACTATAAAGTAACGGATTTTGGTGCGAATCGCGAGTGAGTGTGAAGGTGAGGAAGGATTTCAAAAGGTAAGTTTTATCGAGATATAGGTACCTACTTGTTACCTTTTAACATCGATGTAATTTTTGTATTTTAGGGACCTCGTTGAGTGATTCCATAAATAAAGTGACTACAAAATCATTTAAAACATGGATAAACCCATAAGGAACTTCCTTCCCGGTGTAGTCACTCTCACTTATTTATTTATACTTTTTAAAAATCGTAACTATTAATATTAAATGCGTTCCTGTTCCTGCCTTTGCGAATGTTTTTTTTATTTCAGCGACAAATATTATGAACATACATAGAACTATTACATTTTGAAACCGGAAATATTATTCAGAGTTGCAAGTTATAACTAGGTATACTTTAAGATATTTATTACAAAAGGCTAACCTCATTTCGAGCTGGCTGCCTGTTCCAGTGACAATGCATTTTTTTGCAATCGATACTTACGTAAGGTATAAATGATTAAGTTAAGGAACATTTACTTTGTGCTCTTAAAGCTGGTCTTACGTATGTTGGATTCAAAACATTTATGGTCGTCCTCTGAGCACGGGTCTCTTCTTCTTATAACTGATGAGACATGGGCCTCGATTTTTGAATTTCACTCGTATTTGTGACCACTCGCTACGAAAATCGCATGCGAAAATATTTCGCATACGAATATTATAAGCCATCGGTGAAATTAAAAAATCGAGCCACTGTACTTCGTTCGAGTTCGATATGGAATTCGTTTTAATGGCAATCCACAGCAATGCCAGTTTTCCGCCTGTAATTAAGGTTCATTTTAAAAAAATACTTACAAACATAACTTAACTGTGGACACACGTAACAAATTTCTATTTAGCGGGGTTCGGTAATTCAATATACTATTCAATATACTACATATATATACCTACAGTTTCTCTTTGGGATAATCCGCCACTGGTTGGTTGTGTAGTCAATTCATCATCTGTAACATTACATGCTGTAAAACAAAATGGCGCTATTAAAGGAAAACTGTTAAACTTGAAGTGGTAAACAGTACCAACAGCGATCTGGATAATTAAGCAAACTTGAAGAACCGTACAGTAAGGTCATTTTAACTCGGCTGATATGAAGTTGGCTACGAGTGGCTGCGCAGATGTCGATTCTAAGGCCAAAATGGTGGTAGGGGTCGGGGAGTGAGGGCGGTAGGAAAGTTAATCAATGTTATGCACGTAAAAACGTCCATAGCCAATACGAAGTAGCGCATTACAAAACACTGTCATGGACGCCCTGTTTTGATTGGTCAGTTAACCTGCGCAAACATCTCGGAAAACAAAACGAAACGAACAAAACAAAACGAAGTTCACATCAGCCTAGTCAAAATAACCATATTGTATAACATCAATATCGTTACCAATATCATTTCATTCCTCATCATATCGTTCATTGGTACGATAAGTATGATGGCCCGCGCACACCCAATATGTCTGTATTCCTGCCAACAATATTGCTTTTAAGTCCAATATTGTGTCTATAATATTTGGTTTAGTCAATTCAACACAATGACAGCATATCATGAAACTATCATTCTTTAATCAGTGTTTTTTAGTTCTTAAAATGTAAAGCAATATCAATCTGTTCTATAAAAAAGCAAAAAGCCGAAACATTTAATCAAGCTCAAGTCTCGGGTAATTCGTTCCATACATAGTAATCTTGATCAGCCATTAGATTCGTGTTATGTCTGTAAAACCGAATTTACTATGTACCTAATTACGCAACACGTATTTAGATAACCTACATTATGTTATAATCTTAATTGTCACAGTAATAGTTTAGGAATTATAACGTAGGTTTCTTTAAAGAACAAAGCAAATAACAAATTGGTAACGCAAATTCGGTGTGTTAAATTAACTGCTGTATAGAAAATTAAGGCTTTTTCGATGGTAATTGTTTCATGTACGTCCGTCTCTGTCAAGCGCTACTTGTTTAATGAGCAATGAGCATTGCTCCTAATCCCAATCCATTAGACGCTTAGTTTTGCATGTTATCCCTACTACTACCTCAGTTTTTAATAAGTGTTTTCAAAAAAGGGAGGGTCTCAATTCGTCTGTAATTTCTTGTGTGTTATTTGTACTAGGTGAAATGATTTTGATAATTATTTTTTTATTCGAAAGATACCGTTTGTCGTCCAGTCCTAGTTATCAGTTAATAATTTGTATTTAAAGTGACATCGATGGTTTTTTTAACTAATCCCTACTTATCGATTTTGGAGTCGGTTATTTTTTGTAAAAAGTTATTTAGCTAATCACAACTTAGTGAATTCTTTCTGACAACATAAAATACTGCGGCTACACCTAATGTTTTAACGCGAAAATTAACGCGCTAATGTTCGATACAACATTCCCCATACACGACAATACAATTTAGTCAAGTCTGATGTCTTTTTAATTCACCACATTAACGCGTCATGACAAATACTTATACATATGTAGCTGAAGCATAATAGAACAATCTTGTGGAGTGCGCGTAGGTACACGTTTCCCGGAATTCTTACAACGTTTCGGGACGAAAGAGTTTATCAAATTTGAGTATTTAATACCTATTTTATACTCTACATGCAGTTATTTCGTTGTATTATATCCTGTACGTGATAACCCTGTCTCTGTTAAGAAATGCCAAGACACTTTCGGTTTTGCTTCTGCGGTCAAGTGCAATGGACTATAACATAGCGATCCGATTAGCACGTAATAGGTACTCGTAGTTCATCCATAACTACGCCGCGACAAAAATGAATTAATATTATTCTCGTATATTAATTGGCGTTTGAAGAGTCTTCTGGAAATAAGTACCAAAGTGATTACCATCCCAAAATAATTACCGATGCTTTGCTATCTAAAAGGGAAGTTAAAATTCGAAATTATTGACAAATATTTCGCAATAATTTTATTAGGATGGTGATTAATATTACTTACTTTTTATTTATAACCAGTATTAATTAGCAAATTTGGAACATCATTAATTCGTTTTCAGAATTTCCACGGTAATAGTAAACGGTAATAGTAAAGTGAGAATTTCCTTTGGTCAGTATGTGCAATGTGCATCATACTCGTAGAAGGGCTTAAGACGAGCATACCATCATTTGCTTCCTTAAGGGCCTACACATACACGAGCGCATGATTCACTGAACAAATCGTAAGTTAAACATCATACGATATTCGAATCTGCTACTTGTGCGATAATACAACACGATCGCGTGATCGCGACGTCTGATCAGCAATTTGGCAGGAAACTGTGGCACGCGTGGTACTTTTGGTTTATAAGGTAATTTCTATGCAAAGCTGGCTATTAGCTTTGATGATCTAATGTCTAGATGGAACATCGAATCCGCGGAAACGTGTTAATCACGCACACATAGACAATAGACGAACGTGTAAAACATCGCCTGCACGCATACATCCTTGATATTGTTGCCTTGTTTTTTTGTTCTCATTGTAGGGCGACGCTCTATCTAGACATTAGATCATCAAAGGCTATTAGGTATACCACCTTTTTACTCTATTTAGTAATAAAAAGTTCTAATCATCGAATATCGCTTGCGTTGTTCTTTAATTGATGTGGTTTCACTAAATTTAAATGAATGGTTAATTTTGAACCAATTTCTAATAAGCTGCGATCTATCTTAGGGGGTAAATTACAATTAATACGAAGTTGTAACAGCGAGAGTCTGCAACTGTTAGACCTACGTGATATTGCATAAATAACCTAGATGTTTCTTTGCGCATATTCCTTACACAGGTGAAAACATTAGAGACTATGATAAATATATTTTTACCTATATGCATATTCAGTAGGTCTGAGAATCGGTTACTATCTATTTTTCATACCCCTAAGTGAAAGGATTGTTCACCCTTAACATTTTTTTGGCAAAACAACGTTTGCCGGGTCAGCTAGTATTTTTACATTATGATTATTTGGCAGATATCAAGAGAAATGTCATAAAATAGTATCTAGATCTTAATTGGGTCAAAGTTCCCTTCAGCTCGTTTAGCTATTGGATATAAGTGGAAATAAAATTAAGACCAAAACCCATTATTAAACATTTGAACGTTGAATATGGTATCATGGATGATATGAAGTATGAAGGGTGTGTAGGATCTTTCTAAGTTGTTATGCGAATGCACGATGCACATTAGATAATGTACTAGCTTTTGCCAGCGGCTTCGCTCGCGTGAAATTCGTTTAAACTTCACCCCTTTACTTCACCCAATTAAGTGTTATAAGCGTAAGAGTAGACAAATAGAATCAGACAGCTTCGAATTGCTAAGCTATCGGGAG
>DWJQ01001702.1:0-10600 GCA_018248915.1 Hesperia meskei straton | reverse complement strand
TATATAAAATGGAAAGAAGTTTCACAAAAGGCGGCCTTATCGCTAAGCAGCGATCTCTTCCAGACAACCTTTGGGTATATATAGATCACTTAATATAATCCATACTAATATTATAAATGCCAAAGTCTGTCAGACCAATTTGGTTAAATTCGGAATGAGAATAATTGAAAGTGCTAGTTATTTTTCCAAAAACCTATGTCTAAGGGGCTGAAATAGGGGATAAAAATAAAAAAACCTTATTCCATGCATAGCTAGTAACTTATAAGTTAAAATTCACATTAGCAATGTCACAGACCAGAGGTTAAGGGATTGGAAGTCACACTGTTTATTCCATCCTAGTAAGATTGATCCATTAGTTCATTAAGTCTTAGACACAATATGATTCCCTGACGTTACTGACAAATAGTCACACTTCCTGTTTTGATGTCCATCAGTGAATATAATTGGTTATCTTGACTTCAGATATCATCTTTAATGACCAGTGAGCAAGTATTGGCTTGAAAACATGAACAAAATTTTTATAACTTATAGCATGTAAAGTTATAATTAAATATCATTGTTATCAAAAACAAATTTATTACATTATATCTGGTCAAATGATTAGGAGCAAATATTAGTATCATCTGTATCATGAGATCCTCTCTTGTGAAACTGGTTTCTACACTTTGTAGATTGTGACATCTTTATTATTTATCCGATGAAACCGTTCCATGAAAACGTGAACTTCAGCCGAGTTATAATGAACTTACTGTACCATCTTTTACCCTTTCTATTGAAGGGACAAGTTAATCACTTCTAGGACAGAGAGTATTAGACCATTATTGTTTATTTGTCTTAAATGGCTCTGATGTACCATTCTATTGTCTTTTGTCTTTTGTGATTGTGATGTTGCAATTGGGTATAATTTGAAAAATAGAAAATTATGGTAATCTTGTAAATTAATAAGTTATTAAAATTTTAAAAGAAATCTAAAAAGGTGTATAATACACTCAAATGTTGCAAAAACCTTACAGTGGAAGGAAGTAGTTTTTTTTCTTTTACCACTGTGCTATTTGATTGGCAAGGATCGTAAAATGCATTGGTCCGATAAACTACAACAGGTTGTTATTCAATCAGCGATGCCTTTGAAATGAGACTTTGTTCTTTGTTATTGTGATTGGTAGCTTTTCAATAGTAGTTTATAAATTAAATTTTAGGTTTCGGTTTTAATCTATTAACATTAACTTCTTAATCCTCCAATTACATTGCATCATGTTTTTTTAGGTCTTCATTAGTCCTTGAACTCACCATTATCAATATGTTTTCAAAAATAACTCTTGTGCTTATGGCATAGAATACAGATTGCATTATTAGAGGAGGGAATAGTGCCCAATCTTGTTGGAAATTATTAAGCTGTGTACATAATATCCATGCAATTATGACCTTTGTATGAGCCTTCTCAGTATCTATTTTTGTTTGGTAGTAGACTACCACATGGATACTTCCTAAGTCATCTTAAGATAATATACATACATTGTTAGAATCAAAAACATTATTTAAAATACTGACTTAAGATCAAGATCAATGTAAAACGAAAAGTTTCAATTGTATTTTTGGTAAAACAAATATAAGATCTGTATATAAAATGGTTTGGCACCTTAACAATATAAGTGTTGTTGGGTGAATATGACCTCAATTGAACACAAGCAGATGCACCGTCGCTTGATAAACTATATAAAGAACATAATGTACTTGCATAGCTACATATTATGTTTCGGTCCTCCATTGCAAGTAAATACATGGCCAGTGAAAAGTATAATGGAAAATTTGAACAAGTTGTACAATTTTCATGCAATAAACAATAGCAACTGCAGCTGTAAGTTATTTTTAACTTTTAACCCTGTCTATTTTAATGTATTAAGAAATTCTTGCTGTCACTGTGTATGGATTTCTGGATGTCTTCAGTGTTATTAATGTCCATGGGTGGCGGTGGTCACTTTCATTTGAGTCCTCCAGTTGTTTTCTTCATAACTGTGGTTGTGATCACTCAGTTATAGAGTTGTCTTCTGCCTGACCGTTTCCCGCCATGTAGTTCTGATATAGAAAAGGGAGATCTCCCGGCAGGCGAGCTGTCATGCCTGGGGAGCGGCCGAGTTCCGACTGATCTCGTTTGGAACTTGTATATATGCGAGCGATGTTGAAAACTTTGATAGCGTGATTCAGGTGTATCGTGACGTCGCAGTGTGCAATGTCGCCACACTGTTTTCGGCAGCATTTAGAGCGTATTGTAATTTGGTTTTCAGGCCTATTCGAATTTGGTCAGTCCAAAAGTCTGCTAAAAGTACTTTACATTCAAATTCTTATAATACGTGAAATAAACACAAATACAGCTGTTCTGTTGAATGGAGAACGACAAACAAATGTTGTTTTATTTATCATTTTAAAAATATACATATTCATAAGTCTTATCATATTGTATATTTAGGAGGAAATTTTTCTTAATTCTTGGACTCTGATCTAAAGAACGTTCTTGTAATTATTTTCTCTTTTATATTATATTTGCGTCCTCTTGATGTAATACTTAAAAATGTACATATTTGACTCAGATTAAGTAAAATTAAAGTTGTGGGAATGAAACTCTATGTACGATTGTTTGTGTTGATTACTTGACTACTACTTGATTAGTGACTTACGATTTATTGCCGATCTGATTGTAAAAATAATAAAAAATCACACTAACATAATTTATTTTCAATTTCAGGTGGTCGACATGCAGGCTGTTAATGAAATCATATCCATTTTGGAAAAATTCAATATTACGAAAGAGCTGTTGGAGGTATGATAATAGCATTAACGTAACATAATAACACTAAAGTTAACATTACATTACACGCAAAGCCATACACCAGGATTCCCTGCGTCGTGGGTGCCACAACACACAAAACAGGAACACACCCAGACCGAGAACAGAAATTAACTCATTCAAAGTGAATTGAACCCTAGCCTTCGGGCGACAGTCCGGCAAATCATTACACCATATAGGTCATAATTAAATTATTCATTTATTTATTGTGGGATCCTGGTTGTGTTTATTCTTCGTGAATTTTCATCATCGAAGAAAAAGAGTACCAACCTATGAACCATATTTTATTTAGAGCAAGGTCTTGGAAATTAGTTATGAGTGTCTAAGTGCTGCAATTATCATTTAAGGCTAAGTAAAGTGGGCCCCATGTAACAAATTTTAAAATTGTATTACAGTTTGCAGATAATATTATACTTACAGTATTAGAAAAAAAGTTAACAATCACAACACAATTCATTACTGAGGTGGCAGAATTTTCAAACAATCTTCATTTGTTATCCCTCACTATAAAAAAGCCCAATACAATGTTGCATGTTTACACTATGCGTTGCGTTGTTCATTCAAATCAATTCAACTAAACCATTTGATGACGTTGCAGTATTGTAGGTACCCAAGGGCTAGACGGGGCCCGGGACTCTTCGGACTCAACTTACAAAGTATACCTAAATTTAATTTGAGAAAATATCTCCCACATTCGGAATAAAAATAAAGCAGATTCCGGGAACGCGACTTTAATAATGGCAACTTATTTGAAAAACTACAGGTGAATTTCCAACAAGTCCCGAAAATCTGTGTTTGAAAAACTCTGTGATAGTTACGTAGAAATCGGAACACGATGATTACGGAACAAATGATTTTAAATAGTTTAATTGGGACCCTAGTTTATTCTTTTCCTCAGGGCCTTTAGTTATCTACACCACTGAGACGTTGATATAATTGTCAAATTGACAGAACTGTTCCCATATAACCCCTCTCATGTTACATTGTGACGTTGATATTATTACGATTTATTGACAGAACTGGTCTTAAATAACCCTTGTTTTCTTACCACTGCAGACCACCAGATTGGGGAAGCACGTGAACGAGCTTCGCAGGAAGACCACAGACCCTACCCTCGCGCGGCGCGCCAAGGTGCTGGTGAAGCGGTGGCGAGACCTCGTCATCCCCACAGTCGCCTCGCCCGGACACACTGGTCAGTTCATGCCTTTATTGTACCTCACCCAAATGTCAGCCTTCCAGCCTCAGCCCTCATTAAGGCACATTGCAGATTGACGGCGAAAATTTAAAAGGGCGTAAGTAAATTTTGATTACAAAGTAAATGAGCACTGGTGATAAATTTATTTTTAGCCCGGAAGGAAATTCCATATCTTCGGTGATTCTAGTTTTATCTTTGAGCGCTACTCTCGTCCGTATTTGGAATCAATTAAGGCATATCTGGGTCTTCTATTTCAGGGTTCTTCAGATTTAAATGGGTGTGAAATGGATTCTATTAATAATAATCTAGTACCTGGTAACTTTTATTATAGACAGACAATTTAGACAGTAATAATCCGTAAGAATAGATTGAAATTGATAAAGGAATAAAAAGTAAATTAAAATACAATATTATCTATATTTTTTCATTATTGTACCCCAAAGAATTAAATCTAAACAATAATCAGCATTCATAATTACATATATATGTAGACATGCTTCTTCAGAAAAGATATTTGCGGTAGGATATTGTCATAGGATAACTGCAGCGGAACTAGAAGTCATACTATGAGGGTGAAATTATTTTGCCTTACTTTTATATTTTGAAGACAAAATAATTGTTTTAACACCTCGTTAAGTAATTGCTAAGAGGCACTTAACAGAATAGGGCTTAATGAATCGTGCTCACCTCAACAAGGTTTTGGCGGCGCGCCAACTCCCGAACGGTTGTAGTAAGGTGTGGTGTGACCCGATAGTTTTACGAAAGTTTCTGTCCCGTTTCGAGACAGCTTTGGTAAAAAAGGGGCCAAGTACGTTTTTTATTGCTCATGTCAAATTGTTTGAAATATGTTGCGATTTTTATGTGTTTAGAATATCATCATTGTAACCCATAACTGTCCCATTGTTGGGATGGTGTCTTTTCTCACAATGTAAGGGTACAGGTCATAGTTCACCATGCTGGCTAAGTGCGGATTGAATGACTTAACTCGCCTTTGAAATCATTACAAGCTAAGTGTGCAGGTTTTCTCGCCATGTTTTACTTCATCACCGAAGTAAATGACAATTGATTTCTTAGTTCAAAATTATAACAAAGTTGTACTTTTAGCCTTTAACATTACGCCTCAAATAATTTTAAAACCGAAAATATTTTTTCGGTCTCCAACAAAACTTTAGTTTAGTTGAAAATCCTAACAAATTCAGACGTCACAGGTTCAATATTATTGTGACTATAAAGTTTGTTACTTTTTAATTTCTCAGGTTCGAACCGGTCGTCAGCGGAGCGCACAGTCCGGCGGTTAGGTGGCACGCCCCTCACCTCCCCTGCGCTCTCGCGGGTAAGTATTGCCCAGTACTCATTTTTTTTTATCCTATTTTAGTTATTTTGTCATTTGTCAACTCTAAATTCATGCTGTAAATTGGTATTACAATTGGAAAGAAGTGCTATTTATTTATCCTTTAAAGATTGTTTGTCTTCGTCATTTGTATAATTTGAAATTGTATACATATATATAATGAAAAAAGAAACATTAAAATTTTAATCTAACGTACTGTATGAATTAGTCAAATTGTTTTCATAATAAAAACAGACTCCTTTTTAATCTTGTCCGGCAACGCGTCAGCATTTGGTGTTCGGATTGGCTCGGGCGTGACCTTACCAACTTGGCCCTCGTTTACCTGTTGCTCGTTTGCCGGCTGTTATCGTAAAATAGAAGGTAAATTTGGAATAAGCATTGAATTGGCAAATATTTCCAGCAAGTGGTGAGCCCAGCGGTGCCCAGTCCGCGGCCTCCTTCCAGGCCAGGTAATACTTGCTTATATAAACTTATATACTGTTATACAATGTTATACTATGTGGGTATAGGATAAGTTTACTGCTGTCTATGAAGTGTGGTTCGAATAATGTATGCTGTTTTTGAAGTTCTGAGCATAAATATTTTGTTAATTAAGCTTAGTTTTATTTTGAAAAATATCTCTCTTATCACGTTTTTTGGTTACCGGTTTGAAATAAATAAATATACGTAGTTCTGTGGCGAAATGTTGTATATTCGGCGAACCTCCATACCTATGTAATTCCGGTTCGTAACGGATATTGCGCTTTGCTGCGTTTTGTGTTATGGACACAGCGAAGAACTTAATAGCGCCGACCTAGCACTTAAATATTCTTCAGTGTCAGTTCCATACGATTATGTACTTAAGAATACTGACTATATAAAATCTCTGACCAAAAGGTTATTTTGTTAGAAAGCATTTGATATATAGTAAGGTATAACTCGGCTGATCTGAACTTCGTTTTCCGAGATGTTTGCGCAGGTACAGTAACTGACCAATCAAAACACGGCGTCCATGACAGTGTTTTGTGATGCGCTTTCGTATTGGCCATGGATGTATTTACGTCCATGGTGTTGGCTTAACTATCCTACCGCCCGCATTCCCCGCCTCCTATCACCATTTTGGCCTTAAAATCGACATCTGCACAGCCACTCGTAGCTATGTTCACATCAGCCGAGTTATAATGCCATACTGTAAATGTATCTTACAATTTTTAAAAACAATTATCAAAACTATATAAAACATTCGATGTGTACTTTTATCCTGTCAATAACTGTTATTGTTTTATCCTGTCAATAACTGTTTAACAAAGTAACATGAGTATCATTCTAACCGAAGAAAAGTGTTAGGATGAATTTCATTGGTTTAAATAAATTTTGGAATGTTTCAGCATGGGGCGGCTACGAGTCGGACTCCCAAGACGTGATCCTGGTGGACGACGACCCGCCCCCTCCGCCCGCGCCGCCGCCCCTACAGCTGTCTCACAAGCCCGTCACACCGCGTCAGTACATAATCGTTTAGCAACTTACTAGTGTAGTTAACAATTTACTATTTTAAAAACTAGGGTAAGCTTGCTTACTCACATTAGCGAATACGAGAAGCCTGAAGTCTAGATATATTTTATTTACACTATAGTCCTAGTTGGTGGAGAGGTTAGTGACCCATGCATGTATCGGAAGTTTTAATGCTATCCAAGGACCTCCAAAATAGCATAACGTCCACTACTTAACGGAACTTGGAACAGACTGTTTTACGAGCCCTCCGAAGGAAGCGAATGCTTTAGAAATTTTTGAATAGTTTTTAAAGGTTATTTTGTAAATCAAATACATTTTTCATTCCATTTCAGCTGTAAAGAGGCCACCTTCCCCTGAACCTCTCCACGATGACAAGAAGGCGAAAAGGGACAAAAAACCCAAGAAAAGAAGGTTAGTTATTGTTCAATAGATAGTCTTCTTATCAATCCTATTCAACAGGATCCACTATTATAAAACTTATAGGAAAGCATTGAAATATGACCTTTATATCATGTTACTTATATATGGTTGAATATTCGGTGACACCGAATCTAGGCATAGGTTCAGGATTTTCAAATTATAATTGAAAACTAGCGGCCCGCCCGCGGTTTCACCCGCGTGGATCCCGTTCTCGTGGGAATATATGTATTATACATAAAAACCTTCCTCTTGAATCACTCTACCTATTACAAAAAACCGCATCAAAATCCGTTGCGTAATTTTAAAGATTTAAGCATACAGACAAACAGACGGACAAAACTAGCAACTTTGTTTTATAGTTTTATACTACGTAGTGATTTAACCATACTAAACACAAGTTAAAGTTGAAAATCGATTGGTGTGTAAAGTTACTCATTCTGTCGGCTGTCCCACCAATCGCTTTTTAGACGGCGCTCCCATTCAGTGACGGTATACAAAATATTATAGAGCGCCAAAGCTGCATAGTTATTTGACTCTCCTGTAAAGTTGGTCAAAATAATTTGAGCGGTGTTGCTTGTGACGTCATTGTAGTGAAGAAAATAAAATGTAGCTGCCATTAGCTTTAAGACGCCCAAAAGCCATTAGCTAGTGTGTGTACGTCAAATATATCTGCAGGAAATATGACATTAGTTGCAAGTTTGTTGCAAATAATGAAGACATAATTCGCAAGGACTACGCTTATTATTTGTTATGATTATTTCTATTACATTGTAAATATTATGGTGTTAGAATCATTTAGCTGTAATTTGTAAACTACACTACTATACTTACTTCTCTGCCATAATATTATAAGAATGATTATTTATCGCTCATTTTTTCACTTATTTTATAGTTCAGTTTGTTTTAACACATTTCGTGAGTTTTTTTTTAATTTGTCTTTTTAGAATTACTTCCTCATACCCCAAGGACTTTACATATTGTGTTTGTTCCCGTTAATCTCAGAAATGGCTTAATCTATTTCAATATGTTTTTTTATTAATACATATATATCTCACTAGCTTCAGCGCAATTGGCATGGTAAATACAGATAAAATAAAGCAGTATCATGGATTGTACTTACCCTCTCTTTCCACTATTACACCACACCCGCACACACGCAATATTATTGTCAATTATAGGAGTATTGTCAATAATATTGCGCGTGTTCGGAGTGTATTGTCATATTGCTCAATATTATTGCGGAATTCCAGAAATTTTGAAATAATATTTTCAATATCAGGGGGAGGCAGGGTATTGTCAATATTATTGTGTGTTTGCGAATGGTATTGCAATATTTTAGTTGATCAGGAGCTTTCAACTAGGACGCACATGAGATTTCTTGAAAAATGGAAGATGAAGACAGCTTCGATAGTGTTCCTCCAACTGATAAAGAATATTTAAAAGAAGTTATTAGACTATGGAATACATCGTCAAATGATTATCGTGATAAAATGAAAAGGAATATTGTGCTAGACAAGTTACTCGTCATTTATAAAAAGATTTTATTTTATAATTTTTTTCGCATCCAGTCTTTAATAATAATAATAAATAACGCTAACACACTCATAACCCCGCAGTAGGTTACTAGGTACCTGTGTCGCGGGTGACATGGACTACACATATAACACATCACAATTACACCCATGACCCGAGTACAAATATTTATCTGTCACATAAATATCTGCCGCGGCCGGGAATCGAACCCGGGACCCTTCGCGTCGCAGGCAGGGTCACTACCAACTAGGCAACAGGGTCGTCGTTAATCCATCATTTCTTTTTCAATTGGTTTTTGTTTTCTAGTGAAGATATTATGATAAACAAGAATGCAGCTTTTTTCTTTCTGTCCATTTAACAAAACACTTCCGCGCAGTTCGAGGGTCTATACAGGATTGAACCAGTTGTTGTTAGTTTATATTGGCAATAATATTTTGCAGTATGCGGGACCTTATATTGATAATTATTATTGACAATTTTACTTTGCCAATAATATTGCGTGTGTGCGGCTAGCCTATGCCTCCTCAATGATGAGGAGAGATTAAATAAAAACAAATAAAATCAATATAGGTGCCTACCAAATTAAATCAGTCTCATCAGTAGTAAGTCGTTACATAAGAAATAGATATACCTACATAGTACGTACAGGAATATTTTTTTACTAAAATATTTTTATAGTGTTTCCTACAAAAATGTTTCTATCAATAACGATTTTAAACTTTAATATAATTCATAAACTGGAATTGTTTAATGTTTCTGGAAATAAGGTTATAACATTAAATAATAATGTATAGTTTAACCTAATTTGCTACTTGACCTTCATTAAACTAACAACGATTTTATTATTTTACAACTTAAACCAAAAGAATTTTGGTCGAACTTTATATTCATATATTTGAGTTAAATAAAACTGTGTTAATAAATACATCTACTGGTAGTAGTGTCGCCATTAAAATTCAAAGCATAGCGAATGACGTCGTTACGTAGATATATCTATCTGTACACACAACTTATACATATTGTGTGGAATTAGTAAGTACCTGTTTTAAAAATGACATCATTTATCTAAGACTCCGTACTATTTATGCAAAGCACATTAATATACCTTCTCACTGTTCTTACTGCATGTAAATACCAGCGTAAATACGCTATATCTACTCAGCTGATATTCAGATAAATACGTGCCATAGACAGCTATTAAATGTCTGAATGTACGTACGTACTTGTAGACTTGATATTGTAGATTTAAGGACTATTTTTCAGTGGCTGTTAACGCAGCAAGCATCCTGTAGTGTAGAATTCCAGTATTGAAGTGTCAATTAAATACAATAGCGATGCGGGACAGTCAATCGCGCCATTGGACTTACTGTACAGTGTACTATACCAGTAACAACGTCAACGTTACGCACCCAGTGAGAGTAGTTTTAGGCGCAGCGCCTGTCGTGGGCGCATTCTTTGAAAGCTATGGCCGCTGTAATAATTTTCTGTAGGTTCAGCATTCATTAAATAACACGGAGGATACAAAGTTAGATGCCACATTATCATTATTTTACAATCACATTGTAAAAGATAAAATTCTCTATAGTTTACTTCTAAACATTTATTAAATACGACGTGAAGAATGCAAAAAGGCAATAAAAATTTAAAATAATACAGTCAAAGGTGGTTAAAAATTATAATCTGAAAATTATGTTTCATGTTTCGCTTCTAATTTTTTCTATTGATTTCAATACATGGTTTACCACTTCGCTAGAATTTGGATTTATAG
>DWJQ01001701.1:0-10602 GCA_018248915.1 Hesperia meskei straton | reverse complement strand
GTTCTATTTTGAGCCGCTCTTTGAAAGACTGCGCGCAGCGTCGCGTCACGTCTCGTCTCGGTGTGAGTTGACCCTAACGTAGCATAGCGTAGCGTTGTATCTAAAAACTGCCCTAAGTAAGCTTTCGATTTTTAAAAAACCCGCTCAAATTGATTTGTTCGTTCTGGAGCTATAGTGTCACAGACAGACACACATACACGGTCACACAAAGATACAGGTCAAACTTTAAACACGCCTCTTTTAAGCTCGTGTGTAAAAAATAAAATAAAATTGATAAGAAGCTAGATATTCTCTACTCTACCGCATACAATAATATAAAAACACGGACTTTCAGGAATAATTTCTTTAAAATCAAACTTACCATTTTAATTACATTTGTAAACCAGACCGTATTCTCACAGGTTAAGTCTTAAAAAAATACAAAACCATATATTGTTTTTGCTAAATGAGATATAACGAAGGTGAAACAAAGACGTACCATTACAGTAATTAGAACGGCGGGTATAAAGCTAATCAGAGTGACCAACAAAGCACTTCCTATGACGGGGCTTTAACATTGTTGCTTTTGCTTTTCAGTTTACGAAAATACAGGGAAAACAATTGGTTTAAACGCAAACAATTTTGCTGTATATCATTTGACTACACATAAAAGAATGATGGTGTCATCAATAATCAATATTTATAAAGCGTTTCCGATACTGAGTAAGTTACAGACAACGCACAGCCGAAACTACTGAATGGTTGAAGCTGAACTTTGACATGGTGTTCCTAGGGGAGTATAGGGGAGCACTAAGAGAGGATTTTCGAAAATAACGCCCTAAAGGGATAAAAAGGGGTTAAACAGAAAGAGGAATTCCAGATTTTTCATTAGTGATTTAAATTGTTCCAATATATCCCCTCTTTATCTGTCGGCATGGAGGGCAAGATGTTAATTCTTAATATAAGTCAGAAAAGTTAATTTCTGCCACAATAAGACCCCACCAATATAAGTTAATAATAAATACAATTACGTCTATGTTGTAAATATTTCTTTTGTTTTCATGTTACTACGTCGATTCTGGGTATCCTTGTCTCATACCGCGAATATTTAATATTATGAATTGTTTACGTCGAAGTATTTACGCTCTACTTCTCATAAGCCTTTTCATAACCGTATCGTCTATGGAAATTTTTTTTTGGTGCATGGGGCTGCAATCCTTGTCATGCAATTGCCATAGTGGATGCAGATGGTTTCTTTGATTTAACTGTTAAACTATTGGCCTCACATAAAACTTTTAAGAATATTATTCGTTGCAAGTGTAATGATGATGTAATTAACTTCCACATTCGATAGTGGTTTTCTTAAGACGACTCATTTATTATAAAAAATTCGTGACACTTTGTAGATATTTGTAAGAGAAATACAACGAGAAATTATTACTTTTTAGTAAGGATATCTTGTCTTGCCAGCACCCAGTGGGTTGATTAACCCTCTGCCCCCGGGGTTTAATTAACCACAAATATTTTTAGTTGCAAAGACGGTCGTATGTTTCAGCGTATGAAAGGAGACGACGCGTTCCATTCAAAAGATACCCTAATTTTTCGCAACATGTTTTGACTTGTCCAAAACATGTTGCGAAAAATTAGAACGAAAAAAGCACGTAAAAATATCATTTCATAGTGTTTTTACGGAACTGATTAATTAAAACTGAAAATACTAAAAATAAAATTTCGTGACTACAAAATTTGAGCCCAAAAAAAAGATTATATTATAATCTACAACTACATGTATGTTTGCCTTAACGATTTAATTCTTGTGTATATTTTAAATTATCTACTACACTTTCTTTAGCATTACTGAAGAAAACTTACGCATGATCATAATATATTTATAGAAGTCCATTTCCGTAAACGATGGTGAGGTTGCACAACTCCTACCTAAAAATGTAATTAACAAAATTGTTGTAGCTGTTTCGGGTTAAAATACATTATAATACATTTCTCGTAACAATTCAAACAAATCAATTCCGTCATATTATATTGTAACATTAACAAAACAGTTACGAGAAGTGTTGCAATAATAGCAATATGTATTTTAAAAAAGAACAAAACATGTAATATTACAGTTACTAGTTAGTTTATTTTATTTTATTTTTTATTTATTTATATAAAGATACTTGTAGAGCTAATTGTTACTATATTATTATTATTATTATTTATTATTGTTAGCTAGTTGTCATTGTTTGAACACAAAGTCAATGGGTAAGAAATTGCGTAAACTTTTTTTCCAATGATGAAAAACAAGCAAATGGAAACCGAACATAACATCGCTCGAAATGAAGGCTTTCTATCTTAATATGCAAAAATTACAATAATCGGATAGGTATGGTAAGATAATGCTGACACAGAATGGGTAATTAGTATTAATTAACAAAAATAAAAGGCGTTCGGATGATTTCAGCTAAGTAATTATGGTAGAATGTGCTGCCTCATTGTAAGGCTATTAATACTGATTTGAAAACGTATCCTGTAAATACTTGGATACAAATAGAAATTCATTCTGGTACAGGTTATAAAAAAGAAACTAAAAGAGGTAGAGACGAGACAAGAAACAAGATAAAGCTATGTGATGTCTGTGTATTATGTTCTTGCTTTTTTCTCTTATTTAGGTAATTTTATTTAACACTGAACTGGTTAGTTGTACTATAGAGAAAAGACAATAAAGACGGAGCTATCTTTTTTATTTTTTCTCTTCTTTATATGTCAGCATCGCATTGTAAACAACAGTTTGTAACGCACTCTGAGAAGTTTTCTTTCATGTGATTAGGTAGAATATAAGATTAAATAAATAATGAAACAATCTTGTTGCACCACTAGCCTCGATGCTTTGGTGGTAAATAATAGATGCTGAACATTACTCTCCCCGGAAAATCACCTTACCCGGCAAATACAATAACATACTTGCCTTAAAAGCTATTGCTTTGTTGCTGTATAGGTACTTTGTAAAACACTAGAATCATAGCTAGTAATCAAAAAGTATTAATTTTAAGTATCAAATAAGTAAGTATAAAATAAGTACCTATCCCTAATCCTAATCATCTGTATTTTATCGCCTATACTAAATGTGATGGATAACTACACTTAAACTCACATACACTTTCACCACCACAACCACATAATCCACACTTCCACAAAACAAAAACAAAACATTGTCATGGACAAGCAAAACAATTTAAAAAACCATGACATTTTAATTTTTTTTTCTAGACCTAGTGCTTCATCATAATGTATGTCAAATACATAAAATATGTAAATTAAAGAATGAACGAAAAAATAATAATGAATTTATTGTACATATAAAACGAATGCACTTATGAAATGAAAGACTGGAATAAACGAAATAAATGAGCTTGCTCTCCTGTTACTACACTTACTTACACTTTTCCGTTCATAACGTTTAACTTACATAGAGAAAACACCTCAAAAAGAAAGAGGGAGAGACCTATTTCTATACGTCCAAAATAATCTTGAGTCTGAATCTGAATTGCTTTGACTTGCGCGCTTGGGAAATTAATCACTCAACATCGAGCGTTGCCGGCCAAACATCGGATAAACCACATTATTTCTATTCTCGTTGGAGAAACGGGTATAATTGACCACCGTTAAGTAATTGGCCACTTGTATATTTCAATGATAATTACGGGATTCTGTAAAATTGTCAAAGGTAGCGTAGGTAACTATCATGCAATTCTGATTATAAAGCATTGAAATTTCAAGTGGCCATTACAAGCCGTGGCCAGTTACTCCTAAGTTTACAATACTCCCACTCAGTTATCTAATCAGAGATCTTTACTTTCAATCAATCAGAGATCTTTCTACAAATGGCTTATGGCAGACGATGGTCCGAAGCTGGGAGTCGAACCCGCGACCTTACTTGACTCACAATATACCCCATTTGTACTCCGGGTTGTATTATATCTCTGAGTGAAAGCGAAAGTTGGCTTTGTGGTTCACGGATTTATATTCCCATTTCGTAAAAGCGCCAACTATGCAGAAGTTGTGGTTTCGAGATTCATATTGTAGTTCCACAAACAAACCGTACAGAGGAACCGTTGCCGTTGGTGTTACTCGGAATTAGAAGAATGTAAGGTGCATTTTATTTAATCAAGTTTATCATACTTAATTTCATTGCTTTTTATGCTGTCAGTTCCTGGATATACATAATAATTATGTCCTATTGTAAAAAATATTTTAATGTAAGGTTTATTAAAATATGTGCTTTCACCCAAGTTGGTTTTAAATGCCGTGGTAGTTCGTTGGGGCCTCTTTTCAACATTAGTTGAAGTTAATAAATAAATGAAATCGAATAAGATTTTTCGAACGTTGCGTTACCGATAAAGATAACATGGATGGGAGTTTCTCTGACCTATTCGAAAATCTACAATGTTGCAGTATCACTTAGATTTTGTGAAGGTGTTTATTTTTAATGAGTTTCCAGTGTCCATTGCGCAGCCTTTTTTAATTTAGTCACGTTTCACATTTTAACCCACTTCAAAAAAGGGGAGGTTCTCAATTCGACTGTTTTTATGTGTGTTATCTCATGACGATTTAATGAACCCATTTTAGTTATGTTCTGTTGTCTTGTTTATTTTTATTTTATCGGTGTTTGATTGATTTGAATTATCTCTGTTAGTCGGTGTTGAAACCGTTTTTATCGTACAAAGTTAGTTAAAGTTGTCTTGTTGTTATAAATATTCATCAAAAGCTGATTGCATCCTTAGATTACATATTAAAGTCAGAAGACAAACCGAGTCAAGACACTATTCAATGAATAATAAAGGTGAAGTTGCTGAGTGTTCCCTTAATAATGCATGTTGTAATTACCCGCCTTCAATTCTGCTAGATCACGTAGAAACTTAAATAAGACTCGTGGTGTATCTTTATGTTACTTTAAGACCCTGTTAGGGATGTTTTCAGTAAAATTATTTTGTTAGTAGGCTCCTGTCAGGTAAATATGTGATCCACATTATCAATTTGCTTCTAGAGCCTTTTAAATGCACCCTGTATATTTTGTCGATCAATAATAATTTCATTTACTATTTTCTTCGTCCTTTAATTTTTATTACTGTCGTTTGTTATTTTTTTGCAAACATAAAACATTAGTTTAAAATTAACAACACTAAAATCTAGTAAAAAATCTATAAGCTTTAACAGTTTTGTTGTTAAAGTATAGTATACTGTATAATATTTAATTATTAACTACAGTATATATTGTTTGTAATATAGGTAACAATTTTGTAATGAGATTTTCCGTCCGATATTGCCCTTTGTAATTTTCATCTGAATACAAAAAGCTAAACTTGTCTAATGTGACACAAAGCAAGAACCCCGTTATTCAACCCAATATCTAAAGTTTAATACCATTAAGTTGGTTGGTGGGGCGATAAACAAGCGATGACAATGCAAGGCAAACCCACTCAACTAAATTAACTCACCACCTACTCGCTATTGCATTGGATTATGTCTTACACCGAAGTGTAATGATTGTACACCGAACATTGCAATTATTCGGGACGAATGAGCACAGACATATTATTTGAGTACAGTGGTTGGCCGGCGGAATGACAAAAAGTAACCTGAAGATGAAAAGTTATTTACACAGATTTAGATTACCTACACCTACCAACCTACTCATGCAGATGAATATTAAGAAACTCACCAAAATGTTTCAGGCAATCTGTTTTTTTCGTATGTGATAAATAGAAAATAATACTTCATGTAATTAACGTCTGAGTTGTATAACTGCAAAAACTAAGCCATTTGCTTAGTTGGGTTCAAAGCATCTTTTTTGTAAAAAACATTTCAGACCATACTTAAAACTGTATAATTGTGTTATATACCAAACTAGTGTAAGAATTTAGATTATAGAAGGTACAAGGTACTTTTAAGTGATCTTTTGTACGTATATTAAGTATTAATGAACAATGTTTTAATTGAATTTTTCCACAAAAAAATATCTTACTACTACCTACTTAATACCGGTATGCATCAGCTCTACATAACTAAATATAACCTGCGTTTTGTTGTTTCATACAGTAAAGAAACCTTAGCATAAACCGCTTAGTTTTCAGAAAACCCATTTAATCGGTGCAGTGCGGTGTGATTGTCTCCTATACGTTTTATTTGTGTATCGTATGGGGAATCCGATACCGCCCTCGGTATGAGCCGACAAATGTATTGGATCGCTTGGAAAATTGTCGCACGAATGAATTGTGAAAACGTTAGAGAATTCTCTGTGAATTTAGGACAACGCTATTTCGTTTTTCACATTCATAAAATTAATTTGTAATATTTTTGTTGTTATTGGATAGTATTATGCTTAAGTAATTATGTAGAAATCTAAGTTACTTATTATTTTTAGTTGATAATTACTATAATAATTGGATAAACTATAAAGAAAGATGAGCAAGAAGAAAAAAATTGATATTCATAATTTGTTAAAATGTGCAATGCAAGAAAAGGTTACGTATCATAAAGGATCCTTCGTAGCCCTCTGGAGACCAAAACACTTAACCGATTTGCACGATTCGTACGTGGATCGATTCGTCTTGATGTTGCAAGTAGGTATCAATACACATAGACACGATAGTTATTAAAATTGAATATGGCCATCACCTTTTACGACGTCATATTTTAAAATACAAGAATTAAATGAAGTACCTACCAAGTTAAATAGGGTACTTACCTATCACTGAACAATTATTTTTACCACCCATTCGGTAGGTAAACAGTACGTAGACGTAGTCTACAGTTTCTATTTTTGAAATTTTTATTTCTAGTTTAACTATAATTGTATTTTCACGTAGTGCTTACCGCCTGTTACCTCTGCGTGTTAACATCTTCGTTCTAAATCTAACTTAAAACAGATTTTACGTGTGTCAATTATAGTATTGGAGAGCCAATAAAAACAACCAGTAGCAATTGCCATTGATATCAAAACTAATTTTCAAAATTTCATTTCACTAGCTTTTTTCATATTAATAAAAAACTGACAAATATAAAATTGTCTCACGACAAGTCATCGCATTAATAAAATTGCCCAAAACGAAGCGTAGTTTTTTACTTGTTTGCAGTACATTGCGGGTTTAAAGTTGTATGTTTGGGGAGAAAATAAAACCAACGAAGCAAAAGGAGATCTGATGAGCAATAGTTTGTGGAAGTTCGTCTGTCCCCTGGCGCCAGAAAGTCGCGACTGATCGTCTCGCCTCTCCCCTATCCGAAACAGTGTGGGTATATTCACTGACATAGCCATACAAAATGAACTTGAATGTTGCATTAGGTGATATTACTTTCAAGGATTGAAAAGGAGCTCCATACTTAAGGAAATTAGGAAAGTTTCGTTGCGCTTTTTCGTATTAAATGTGATTATAATTACTTAGTATGGAAAAAACTATGAAATGTAGGTATTTTAAATTTAACCTGATAGAGTTATCATAACTGTGAGGTTAGGTTTTTACAACGTGAGTGCCTTCTTTATTTTTATAACTGATGTACGAGTATGTATGTATGTACTAGCTGTCCTGTATTGTAAATATCTCAGCTCAAAAAATGCTTCAGTTTTTAAGATATAACTCCAGCAACAAAACCTAAAAAACCGCATCTTTCATACTGGCAAACAGACAGACAAAAATTGTAAAAAAATATTTTGGCATTATGAAGACATATTTACATTAATTTTTTCGCAAATATCCTTTATATAAAGACATGAGTCTTGATTATGTATACAATAAACATTTATTTGAATTGTATTATATTGCAATTCCGATTTCGTTCAACATTAACGCTAGCAAGTGTAAACGCGGAACCTAAATCTTGGTATTAATTAACAAGCAAGCAAGCCACACGTTCACAGTCCATCCGAAGTTAGGAATAATCAAGCCTTATCTGCTATTAACTTACGTAACTCCGATACTGCATCCGGTAACCAACGAGCTTTGTCTACCACCCGTTGTTGACTTCCTGCCGACTCTAAACACTTTTAACGACCTCCCAACCTCATTCTCAACTCTGTTACAACTGTATAAAGTTTATAATCCATGACGGTAGACGGTATTTAAATTTATGCCCTTTGCAAATGTATTTTTCACAATACTTCTTTTTCTTCAAGGGAAAAGTTTGGTTTTAATGAGCCATTATACATTATATTGTGACGTCGACGTGCCTTTGCTAGACTCCATTTTGTTTTACTGTACCATCAGGGGAAATTGAGTTGCTTATGTGTTTGTTTGCACTAATTAGCACGGCAGTGATAGCTAGCATAGTGTTATATCACATTGTATAGTTTTAATTTTCATGAATCTTGAGGATGGTTATTAGACAATTTTTAAGTAATTAAATATAGCACACTGCACACACATAGCTCCAAACTAGGTTTCTCTGTGTCGTGAATAGGTACCATGGAAATCACACAAGACAAGAACATACGCCCAGACCGAGAATGAAAGTTAAACTTATAATTCAAAATTTCGCCTCGTGAATCCAACCAAGGACACTCGAAATAGCGTAAGTATTCAATACTGTAACAATTACAAATCTAATTTATGTTTGTCTGTCACCATGGCGCAAACAATAAGGAATCCTAGAGGGGGCTATTAAGTGAGCAACGTTATTAAAAAAGTACTGTTGACAAAGCTGTTCAAGCTGTGATAAATATTATATTATAAGTATAAATTAAGACAATTAATGATTTGCACTAACTACCAAAGATTCTTGAAAATTAAACGAACATACTTGTATTTTAATAGTTACAAATCGTTGCCATAAACACTTCAGTTGTGTCTCAGCTATAAAATTAATATTAAAGTTAAAATCAATAAACACATCGGTCATAAAACAGTTGTGTGCTGGTCCATTCCACCCCCTCGACAGACTGGCGCCATGTCTGTTTCCAAACCGTAACCCCTATGTATCAAGATGGCGTGGTACAGAGTAGGATAGCCGTAAAGACTAGCACATCCGCCTGAATTGAGCTTCTTTTTGTGCTACGGCTATTATGTGTGTCTTAACGCGTTAATTAAATGTTAATTATATTAAAACTTGTCAATTAAATTAAATAAAATGCTAAGTATATTAAAGTAAACTTGTCGTCGTACTTCATGTTTCTGTTTTTTATCCAAAACTTCCTTTTCCTTGCATTACTTTATTTTCCTTGCATTTTCTCAAATATCAGAAAAGCTAAATACATCGAAACATCAAGATCTTATATTTACCAATTAATCAAACTATCTGAAACCTATTTCAGCCTTTTAAAATGACCTAAGATAATAAATTATAGCTATTGAGAAACAGCCAAGTAGCTATGTTGGCAAAATATTTCGCCATTTTCCTTGCCAGTCGCCAGCCTGGCGGGTGCCGCTACATCCGGTGGCTGTATTGCATAAACAGGATACACAGCTTTTATATAACTGGGAATATTCCGACCATAGATATTCGGTGCTTTAAACTGATTTATAGAGGGAGAGAAGAGTTTCCGTGGTAGGTTGTTCGTCATAATTAGAGATGTGTATCTCTCTTTTTTATGGATTTAAGAATTCAAAACCATTGGTCTTTGGTTGCCGCTCCTGAAAACGACTCAAAATAAGACTTAAATGGATTGTTTGTCAAGCATGATTGTATTGTAAAACTGCTAGCATACGGCGTTATTATGAACGTTACATACGTATAACTGAGTTGCGGAGACAACGGAATTAGCACTCCCCGCTAAAAACAATTTTATTACGTGTGCTCACTCACAGTTAATTTTTTCTTGTAAGCAACATTACTTCAGGCTTTAAAAATTCTCGTCGTCAATCTGCAGTATACCTTATTCATAGAGGCGGAAAACTGACATTTTTGCGGAAAACTGAAATAATTGTTGCTCAATTGGTTACTTGATTAATGCGAGGAAGGTCTGTTAGTTTTTAGTCATGGTCTAGTCAGTATTTGTTTGTATCCTAAACAAAATCTCACATTACACTTATCTACTCGTATATCAATATGTAGCGAGCATGTAATCTGGTGCATAAAACCTTTTTAGAGGTGTGCCTTTCGAGCAAGCACGCAATCTGTCCTAACCTAACCTGTATCTGTAGAACAAGACAAGTGCGGAGCACAGCTCAAGTTGCTATGTTACATACACGGGAATCTTCTCACTGGAGAGAAATTGAGATAATCTAACTAGTTCTATGGGAACATATTTCCGTAAAACACGAATTCGTGTTTTTACAAAGTTACGGAAGAGTTTTTTACTATAAGACTATAAGACTTTGTATCAGGCTTCGAATAAAATTTTGAAATGTACCCATACGAAGGAAATTTTCACTGTACGACATACAAAATTCAAGCTCAAATTATTTTATTTCCACATGTATATCTTCAATGTTTAGGTTAGATTCGATGAAATGATTTTAAAATTTACCCAAGTACCTATATCTACATATTATACAAATGGTATATATTACGACATATATCTTTATATCATTACATTACAATATTGTATAGGTATAGTTTTATTTATTTATTTATTTATTCTTTATTGTACCTTACAAAAGTGATGGAACAAAAGGCGGACTTAATGCTAAAAGC
>DWJQ01001700.1:0-10602 GCA_018248915.1 Hesperia meskei straton | reverse complement strand
GGGAGCGGGACCTACGTGGCTGATATCTACGGGTCCCGAAGCGAAGCGAGGGCGGCCCTCTAGTATAATACATAAAATATAAAACCAGTCTATAAAACTCTGAGTGATTGACTGACTGATAGACTACGCCCAGTCAAAACTACTGGACGCCAGAAGTTGAAATTTGGCATGTATGTTCCTTGAGGACCGCAGGGTAACACAAAGAGAGGATTTTTGAAATTCCTCCAAAAAGATATAATAGAAATTAAAAGGGCATAAACTAAAACAAAAAATCCACGAAGCTAGAAAATAGGTACTTAACCATACAAGTCAATGTTATTACCAAACCCATAAACTCGACAGTTCCAAAGGCAGGACACAGTCCTATAAATATGTATGTACCTACATCGATAACTCATATCCACAACTGATTTATAGTGCATTTCGTGTCATCGCACGTCGCATCAAACTGTCAAAGTCGGATGGATGCTGAGGGCTGAGGGTATCCAACGATCAGCTGCGACATTTCGGTGATTTCGACGCTCCCGTGCATACATGTTGCAATAATCGCCTGCTGTTGTACCTACCCCTTTAGGTCAAATGTTATGATTATTGATCATGGTGTTTACACGAACGAAATGTATCTTAACTGATAATAAACTATGATAAATGATATTTTTCAGTTAGCGGAAAAGTAAACAATAGGTACATGGTAGATGCAAGTTCGCGGTGTAGGTATGGGATGAGAGAATCTTCCATAAAAAGGGCAGGGTGGTAGTGTGAACATTTTGAAAGCATTTTACAACGATTATAAAAAATTTAAATATTCCTAATTTAAATCAATGTAAAAATTGTTCTGAACCTGATAAAACGAGGTAAGCTTTGTTGTAATACCAATGAACCAAGCAAGAACGGGTTACTATAGGTATAGCTGGAGCACATAATATAGGTTATGCGCATTAATATGCACCATATAATTACACTTATTGTGATCGACGTTCGACTAATTGAATCTTACTTTGACTTAATCGTATTAAATAATGTAAATTGTACTCACAGCCACATTTTAACATCATTGGTTGAGTTTTGCAATATATAGACTAGGATGAATCTTGCCTAGGTACCTACTTGTGTCTTCAACTAATCATGAACCACTCGGTTGTCAAAAACATACTTGTATAATATAAATACTCGTAACAAAGTGTAACAATTTCGTTCCGCATTCAATTTCACACTAACCAATTTGCTGTACTTTTTCCTAATAACTAGTTGCAATAAATTATGTATTTTCCTTATGTAAGCACAGCAGCAGCAATACATTCGGTTTGTAGAAGTTATTTATATGATGCAAGTGGCTCGTGGTTCCCGCAGTAACAAAGTTACATGGGGCGAGATTAAAGTTTCGCGCCGGGTACAAGGTACCGCCTGCTCTATATTACCGATTTACTTCCGTCCAGTTTATTTTTCTTAACCTCCTATTTTCTTTAGAACTCGGGTTTCAATAACAACAAAGTTATAATCCTTTCAGAGTGCTGTAACTTGGTTAATATTGAAATCGCTCTTGATATAGCACTGACTCACTGAGGTCAAGAAAGAGCTGTATCGCATAGAAGACACGAACATGTAGATCTGAATGAAAAGACGTCCAGGGAACTCTATTAGGTGATGCCAAAGTTTTACCTTGATTTGGATTTTTGCTTTGTTCTTAGATTACTTTGCGCTTAAAACTTTTTTAAGCTAAATTAAAAATATTTTCATGTGCAGTAGGTAGTTTTCTACTACGTCGTCAAATACATAGGTATTCGCACGGACACCAGGTCTGTGGTGTGCAACTAATATTGAGAAAAAAAATACATAGGTATGTTAGTTACTCGATGACGATATCTGTGTGTACTTTAGAATAAAGAGCTCGCGTTTTGCGTAAAATATTACGCATAACAGATACGAAATGACAAATCACAAAAGTTGGTGGTTTTACACATTAAACAAAAGCCATCAGTACAATGAACACTGTTTCTCTCGTGAATTATGAACGACTAAAAAGTTAAATATATCGCAGTCTAACGTATTGCTTACATTATGAATTAGCAACAGCTCGCGGCTATGCTCGCATAGCTTTGTTTAATAAGTCAACATAAAGGCAGAATCTCGAACATACTTAGATTAGACTTTCTCATCCAATTACCTATTTATCATTTTGAAAACAATTACTCAAACTCAACATAATCCTAATTTTTAATCATGCGTACTAATTTGAATTAAGTAATAAAGGTATAGTTACCATGGAGCATCTTTGCTCCATGATAGTTACCTACCAAAGCAATCAAACACATAAATCCTCTTTATATTCTATCCCGTGGGAGTGTCGTAAAATCCCGAATCGTTCAAGTCGTAACTTGTCTAATTATAAGTCTTATACAGTCCGGCCGTATATTTATTTTCTCTATGACTATTGTTAGCTTTCTGACTACAACTTATAATATCAACTATAATACGAGTATTTTTAAATCACTCAGGATGACAGATGTGCCTAAATCTTGCTATCGACGCCGGAATTCAGTAGTTATCGTAATTTAACGTCATTATGTCATTAGTGTTTGGTAAATCGCGATTGATCAAATATTTGCAAAGCCCTTGCCGTGCCTCGTTTGGTGACTACACCACGATAAATCAGTAGTTAGTCATGATATTTCTGCTATTGTCACACTATTCGTGTTAGTATATTGCGGCTAGAGACTGGTTGACGTAATCCAACAATTCCATGGTTTATTTAGGGCTCTGCTGTGATATTTCCCTCAGCTGAAACTTGGAAAACAATCATTAATATAAACAGTCAGTGTGTGAACAGTATTTACACAGTTCGTCCCGCCAGTCATTAGTTGATCATTGCGGCGTGTACGTATGCAATGTTTGCTCAATAAATTACATCATCACTCATCACGTGGGTAATAGAGCGAGAAGACGACGTTTGAATCAGAGTAAGCAAAATGTATTCATGATTACTACATGACTGAAATTACCCCCTTAAAAAAGATCTAACTACCATGAGATAAACTTATAAAGATAATATTAATAAGGTTCCGATTTTTACTTTTTATGCACGGAACCCTAATTATCAGGCTACACAAAAATGCAAAGAGGTTGCCCGCGCGTTTGTCATATTACGTCATTGTTCAGAACTGTGGATATAGAATGTTGATCATAGTCCAGTGGCTTAATTTAAATCTTAAGTGATCATCCGACAACAACGGGCGGGGTCGATATAATATTCATCGGTGGATTATAATTTGAAGCCATTTAACTGTGAATACCTATATTATGAAATATTTTCGCGGCTTGGCACACGTGGAAGCACTTTTGTCTGATTTTTAAAGAAACTATCTTCCCCGTGTGCGATGTCTTTCAGTCAGTCAGACACTCAGTAACTGACGAGTTTTATAAATATTTATTAATTATTATTCATATTAATTATACCTGCTGTATGTCAGACTGTCAAAATAATTATTTTATTTACAGTTTTGATATGTAACGTTAATCATAGAATTTTATAAACCTAAAGGAAACAAAATGTTATCTACATTCGTAAGATAATATTCTTTATGTACAAAGACATGATTTCATCTAAAGTCCGTTACATAACAGTTAGTTGAAGATTAGTGTAGATTATTTTATTTTTATTGGATAATCAACAAGACTTACAATTAACAATACAGTAATAAAATAGTCATTATAAAAATATTAGAACTAAAATGAAGTCTTAACTACAGATTATCACGGCATGCATCGTGGACAAACTTTCTATTCTTATATTTAAATTATAAAATATTAAATCATGTTTCTACTGTTTAATACATAAAAAAATAAAGGTATTGTTAATCTATGACAATTTACGTAATAATGATTTAAAGGAGGAAACAGAATTGTCGAAAATGTCTATGTTTGATTTTTATGAAATTAAATTATAACGTCGTTGTATTCTATACAAAGTTGAGTGATGACCTACATTGCTTTTTTTTGCACCAAGCGCAAATAAGGAATATTTTGATGCTCTTTAATTTTTTGGTGGTGCATAGAATCTTCAACTGTACGGAAATATTATGAGTCCACATCCACTTAATATTTTTTACTCTTTACCAAAGTAACTTCGCAACCATCTATAATTGAAGTCTAAAACAAAGTTGTGACTCATCACAAACTCCATAAAATTGAGAAGTAAATGCAGTAGCGTTTCCAAGAAACAATTAAGACCCATGTTTGTTTCCAAAATAATAGCTTTAGAATTTTTTATTTCGCAATAAGCGATGAACGTAAGGCTGCAAGAAACCATTTTGAAGCTGATGTGAATTTCATTTTCTGTTTGACACTCCGTTTCTAATGCTTCCTATTCTGGGAATTATGAAAACGTCACACCTTAAACTGTCATTGATTCTCTAAAGTCAAAGGTGAGAAAAAGACAAAAACATTTAAACTCGGAGTAAATTTAAACCACCTTATTAATGAGACGGTTATTGTCCTATAAAAATCTCATCGTCATAAAAAAGTATACATAGCTTGCTGTTAGCCAAACGACGAATTTCCACAGTCACATAAATTCCACCGAGCTTTATACGCTTTCGATAAAATATTCAACGCTTGCTTTATGACGTCGGTGCTGAAGGAACATGTGTCAGTAACTGGCCATCTTCCACTGCATTTCCAATTCATTCATATCCATTCTCCATATCATCAATACATGTCTGATAAGATAAAAAAATGACGTACCCAGATTTTCGGTTCAGTTAATCTCATAAATTATGGCCGTTACGGCCTTAAATGTGACATTTTAACTGCGAGGTGCATTAAGAAAATGGATGCTTCCTTACATCAAGGAATATAGTCAATACTCAAAGATTCTTAAAAAATAGTCTAAGAGTCATCCATAATGTGTCAAAGATTCGTGTTCTTGTTCGGCACCACTTTAACCTTATTTGATCAAAAGGGTATACTTTACTCCCAAAACAAGAGAAGACCAGAACCTAATTGCAGAACAAAAAAACTCGTGAAAAAAATAATATTTACACTTTATTATGATTTGCTCGCGGATAAAATCATTCGATTTGGGTACACATATTATGTTTACCCAGAAAACAGGATTCGATTTTTATTCGCCTGTAACCATTTTGCGTTAGAAGACGATGGAGCGTTAACGTTTTATTAAAGAGGCTATTTAAAGAAGCCGTAATTTGTAGGCCGGCAATTCGTAAACGATTTATAAGGCTTGTTAGTTAATAATACCAGTGGCTTGGTCGAAATTCGTGTAGACAGGAAATTGGGTTATTCATATTTTAATACGTAGCTACTAAATACACACACATACACCAAACGTACGTTTTATACCGACATAATCTTATTCTTCTTTTTAAAATCAAATTATTGACGTCATCTATAGAATCATAACGAGTCAACTCTGTTTTTTCAATCTCTTATTTTAACTTGCAATATTTGTATGTGCTCTCGGGTCAAAGCTTACAAGCTGAATTAGAATTGCTTCCTCTTGCTTCACGGATTTACTCGTATTGTATTAATGACAACTTACCACAGGTGGCTCGTTTGACTTCTACAAGCTGCTCGTATTTACAAAGAAACGGGTAACAGCTTCCTATAATTGATCCTATTACTGAATAACCAAACGTAGACAGTACACCGATTATCTTGAGTAGGATTCCTGAAGTTTCAGTAAGGAAGCAAATCTTGAATGCAAACGAAGCTTTTTACAATTGTTCAGTACATTTTATTTTTATAATTTCATTTATGACGTTCAAAAAACAACATCGGATTTAACAGAATTGTATCTTCATATATCACGACGTTGCTGACAGCTCTTCTTCTTGCTACCTCCATGTCGTGAATGCCTCTCTAGCACCCGGAGTTACGTTAGTTTTCAAAGTCGCCCAGATATATGAACCTCCTTTCAACTGCGCCGTCAAGTGTGTATCCTGGTACAATGGTATTCTTTACTTTACGATGTTACTTTTGTGTGGAGTTACATGAATCGCTTAATGTAATAAAATGATTTCTCCATTGCCTCGATAAAATACAGCAACACCAGCAATAGCCTTAAACATATTTGAATATACCTAAATATGTTTCAGGTGTCGTCACATCTTGCCTTACATTATATACCTACATACTTTATATGGAAGGCATCAGTTAGTCAGTTCAGAATTCAGATTTGCCGGATAAGAAAGTCAATGCAAAGTTATTGCATATTCTCAAGGCAACTGTGTCTGTCTCATTTCCTTTGTGTTGTTTGTTAGTAAATGTTTTGCCCCGTAAGGTATACCTAAAGCTGTCGGAAAAACAAGTTCGTGAATTATTTGTACTTTCGGAACTAAATGATGAATCACCTGATGGTAAAAGTCAAGGAATTCACTGACAAGGAGGTGTCTCGTCCGTGGTAACTTGGTTTGTAACAGACCAATTCACTGGTTTATAGCAGCATTAGAAATAAAAGGAAGTTAACCAAAAATATATCATCTTTGTAAAGAAACTCAGTGGGTTCATAGAAATCATTCTGGAGATCATTCAAGATACCAGATATTTCTATCTGGAGTGGATCTAATGAAGACTAAAGATACTCGAGGGAATTCCTCAGCGATCTACAGTAATTACTACCTTTTGTTTGGGCTTGTTTAATTTGTAGTGACAGAACTTTACATCTAGATGGATTGAATTGATCGCCATCTGGCGAGTTTTTTTTTTGAAAAAGCAGTTATTATTGTAGCAATGTGGGATAACCGAGAGGTAAAAAGTATTTGTAGCGTCCTAATCTTAGTAAAGATAGTCAATCACAACTCACAACCAGATGGAAAAACGGAAACTGACGAATTCAGAAAGGTTTAGCAGTGATTGTAATTCCATTAGAGGATATCATTCAAAAACATTATCTCTGTTTAAATTAATAATATATACGTGCAGAAGTAATATCTACTTATCACTAGTTTTATACCTACGTTTATAATTTAAAACATTTTGTGCGTAGATAGGGTAACCGCTATAGTTATTGCCCGGAGTGATAGACAATTTTTTGTTATCAGTACCTTTTTAAAGTAATAAATTTACTTAAAACTATTATTTATTAACCTTTAATAAATCTCCTAAAGGAATATCCGACACTTATTTTAAAATCTGCGAAAACATAACAACAAAAAACTAAACAAAAATAAACTTCCAAAATCACAGTAATTGTCCATTTGACACAGTAATTAGTAATTTAACACATACATACAGTTATTGTTTATTTATGATTTATATTTATTTATATATTTATGATTTCTTGTACTTTTTTAATTTTTTTGTTTTATGTAATATATATGTACTTATTTAATATGTATTCATTGATACATAAATATTATGTTCCAACATTTATACAATATTTGCACCCTACCTAAATATGTTGTATACCGTGTCCTCCACCCGAAGGGTTGTCTGGAAGAGATCGCTACTCTAGCGATAAGACCGCCCGTTGTGTATCGTCATTGTTATTTTCTCGCCTTTATATTTGTTAATTTTTCTGTATTGGTGTGCACAATAAAGCATATTGTATTGTATAAGTTCCAGTTTTACCCAAAAACATAACATGACTACATTATGCCTATAAACAAAATATTAATACTGATCTTGGCACAGAAATAAAAGTTATACAACCAAACTAATTCATACTTGACCTTCTGTGCTGTTCTCGCCAAAATATTATATTTCGTCTCTTATTTTTCGTGTCGAGCTTATACCAATCTGTCTTCAGATTTTCACATTCGTTTAACATACATAACACAAAATAAACAGTTATGTTCTGTTTAACATAATATTACGCAGGTACTTCATAATATTAAGTGAAACTTAAATATTTTAACATCATCGAAGTTTAACTTAAAGTATAGTAGGCAGCAGAGAAACAACCATTAAAATCAGTGCCTAATCGAAATTGACATGAAACATACCTACATTACAACGAATTCAGATGTACACAAATGAGGTCTGGTGTCAGTAATGAAGGATCGGTTCAGTGACTACGAAATTCTAATCACGATTCACGCTACCTCGCGCCGAAACTTGTAATTATTGATAAAATTAAAATATACTTAAAACTTTAAAAAATTATCACATACACAATATATATTTTTTAAGATAGCACAAAAGTCGAATCAGATACTGTTATTGCTATTTTTGTTGAGGACGTAAAAATGTTTGTCACTAATAATTTCAGATAGGTACATTGCATGCATGACATTAGAGTGTTACTTAGAGGAGTAACATCAGTGTCCATATTTCAATAACATGCAATTCAGCGTCTCTAAAAAATAATTCTCATAAATTTTTCGTGTAAAGTTGTCTCATTTTCTAAAAAAAAACCTCATAGTATATGTTTTCTAAAAAATAATCTGAAAAAAATGAGAAAGAAATAAAAATACTTATCTCATTCGCTCCTTTTACTAATCAACGGTGTAAAAATTTTTGCAACGAATATGGATACCAACACTGTCCGGCGCCGGCGTATCGTGATTCAAGCTTTATTACAGTAGGCACTCGCGGCCTTGATGGACAAACACACGACAAAGCCATAGTTTATTCAGTTGAGTTTTGAAACGTCGACATGAATCACCTGCGCAGCGTTTTTACGAAGGTGTCCGAATTTTAAGCGATTGTTGTTATTCTTGTGTTATTCATTAATTGATTATTCGTCGTATTTTAAATTAATGTCTGTGAACAACTGAGTCGTTCGTGATTTACAAAGTTGTCGCTTATTTTTTTTACTAAGTTTTTTTTCACAGTGCATATGATGTTAAAAATACCGGTTTGGTTTTTCATAACAGAAATCTGTGCAGGAAAAAGAAGAAAAGGCGAAATTCAAACTCGAATCGAAGGAAAAATTAAAAGATGACAAAAAGGAAAAAGTTAAAGAAAAGGAGAAGGAGAAAGTAAAGGACAAAGATAAGGAGAAGGTGAAGGAAAAGGATAAAGATAAGAAAGATAAAAAACTGACCAAAATGCCATCGACGGTCACTTCCGGAGTTCCGTTTGAGGAGATATTTACTTTGGGAGGTAAGTAATTGTTTATTTACAGTTATCTTACAAGCGGTTTAATTAAAAACAATATCCATTTGAAGAGGATAATTGGTTTTGCAATATTTTGCACTTTTTCGTATACCTACTAGCGGGTTTGGTTGACGTTCTTCCGCTATGTCCAAATCTTTAATTTATTTTATCTGTAGGCTCACTTCCAGAAAATATTATGTTTATGTTTCCTAATTTAATTAAAAGCCATAAACTAAATATGTTTGGAAGGAAACAAAAACCTACACGTTCTGTTATAAACTGTCGATTAAATAAATTTCACGACTACCAACAATTTATAGATGTTTTGAGTGTGTGCATAATTTAGGTAAGTACTATGTATGATAAAGGTACTCACTATATGAACGTTGAACACTCAGATTTGGATCCCATTGCGTGTTACGGTCAAATTACGATGACGATACGTTTCTCGCCGTACTTATCGTGAATACCCGCATCCAAATAAAAACTTTTCCGAATCTTAAAACTAAGAAAATCAACATCATGATGGGTTCTATTTGATGTTATTATAGAAAAAAACGAACACCGTCATAACGCATAACTTTTCATTTCCAAGGATTACGCTAACACAGGATAAAGCATGGTTCGCCACACTGCCCATTACCCATGTAGAAATAGACAGGCACTATGTTCAACTTGTAGTAAGGAAATACTAATATTAGTAGTTTTGCGTCTCGTCCATGACGCGAAAACTTTCTGTTTTCTTTATTTTTCTGGTCGACAACAGAAAGCAGATGTCTTTGATGTGACTTATGTTTATGGAAGCCGGTGACCTATCATTATTTGGACCGAGCCAAGCGTTGCATAACACAGTGGATAGATACTTATTGGTTGTTGACACAGACGTCGACTAAGTGGAGCCTCTGCTTAGGAAACTTTAAGAAATATTTCTGCTTCAGTAACTTACAGAAAGTCTTTGATTTTATCTTTTGAAATAGTTTATGGAATTCTCGAAGTTTGACTCTTTGCGAATCGGTTTCTATGTCCTTCTACCGTTCGAAGTTTTCAGATTTCTGTTCTCGGTCTGTGTGTGAGTGTCGACACTGACATGACGACACTGTAAATACTAGTGCGATGAAGCTATCAGTGTGTAATGAATTTGTTATTGAAAAGAAAATTGTGACCGCATTTACCTATAAGTATTAAATCACCGCTGCATCATCATCGCAACTCGATAACAATCCCACTGTTGGGCACGGGTTTTCTCTCGCAATTTGAGGGATGCAGTGTGTTGTCTGGATAAATTAAATTCGTCAACTTCACACATCGTTGAAGATCTTATGTAAAACTATTAGGTGTGCAGGTTTACGCATGGTCTTTTCCTTTACCGAAGTATGTGATAATTAAATTCTAATACCCTAAAACCTAAGTTTCAATTGGTCGGAAACTATTTTTTCTGTTCCGTGATCGGAAAAGTAACTAATGTACCTCATGCTAACAATGCTAGTAAATAAATAAATGTCATTGGAAATCACGACGCACACAATTGCACAGTCGAATCGTAAGGCG